>JAQZBX010000749.1:0-21966 GCA_029593785.1 Cabassous unicinctus
GGCTGATGCAGTGGGACCTCACAGCAAGGGGGAGATAAGCAGACACGGAGAAGACACACAGCGAATGGACACAACAAGCACAAGCAGCAAGGTGGGGATAAATAAATAAATAAATCTTTAAAAAAAAAACAACACATGAGAGTCCTACAGAGAGCAATAGAATTTCCCAGCCTCACAAGCCAAGTCACTGATTTTCAAGCTAAATAAATGGTTGTTGTTTTAAGCCTCTACTTTTGGAATAGTTTTTTATGATGCAAAAGCTACTGATAGATTGATCATCTGGGGAAATATTTTCTTTCCCATTAAGCATCTCAAATTGCATCTTCGATTCCCCATCCACGGCTTTTACTTGTTCCTCACGGCCCTGAGTTTTGCCTCGCTTTTCTGATACTTCTAACTTTATCTGTGCTCTCTTTCCCCCTACACTCCCTATTAAAAATGAAATAAATTTTTCCACTTTTTCCCCTTGACTAGCACTCTGATAATTCCTTTAAGTTTAAAAATATATATATATTTTAAGCACAACTAAATCATTTTGCCACTAACTTGAAATGTATTAAAAGGCACCAAATAAAGTAAAAAAAAATTTTTTTTGGGAAAACACAAAATAAGGAGGTAAAACTTCCACCTCCAATGCCACCCTGAGAGGCCCCTGCTAACAGCTGGCCAGGTCTCCTGCAGCATGTACTTTAGCTACCAAACCTCTTTAAAAGGCACAGAGCGCATGCAGGCAAATGTGCCGTTCCGCTGGCTGCACAGCATCCCAGAACCCTTCCTTTGCTGGCAGAATTCCCGAGTCCATTCAGAAGCTGAAAATGGCAAACAGCCTCATAAACTGACTTGAATGCATTCATCCACGGAGAGGAGTTTCTCTGTGCACCTGCTTGATAGGGCTTTACCTGCTAGCCTTCTCTTCCTGGATGGAAGCGTATCACAGTTCACCACATGTGTGGATTCGGTTCCAGGGTGTAGTCAACGAGCCCCCAAGAATCGCAGAACAGATGCTCTAGAGAGCAACCTCCGAGAGCCACCCATTTAGCAGAGCTAACAGAAACAACGGCTGCCACTCGTGTGCCCTTCCTGTGTGGCAGGTACTCTCCAAGAGTACGGGGTTTTCTTTATTTGTTGTTGTGGTTTGCGTCAGGTGGGAATTTTATCCTCCCAATGATGCCAAAAGCTCCTGCCAAACTTTGACCATGCTCTTCTGGCTGCAGCAGAGATGAGTTTGGGCTGGCTCTGACTCAGGCCTGGTGTCATTGGTTGCCCCCTGCCCCTAGCCCCTGGATCTGCTTGGTCTTCTCTCAGGCGTGGGCTCCCCACCTTCTGCCCAGGTAGGCTGCACTTCCAGAGTCTTTCCAGTCCGAGAGGTCTCCAGAGCTAAGTGTCCCCTCCAGAATGTCTTCCCGCAACCTGAGACCACAGTAAGGAAAGCACCTCTGTCTCTGTCTCTCTCTCATACATACAGACATGCCACACATGCACACACATGCACACTCATGCACAGTCATGCACACTCATGCATACCCAAAGCCTCTTTCAGCTTCAGGAGGCTCAGTACGGGTCCAGAAGTTACCTCTTAACCCTCATACATGGCCCTGATCATCTGTCCTAACCCATTTCTTGCTGCCCTGTTTGTCTAATCCAAGCACTTCTCCCCTTAAAAGTCATTTGATTGCTTTCACTCCATGCTCTAAGCTCCTAAGTGTTTAATATATATACAACTACACAAATAAACACACCTAGATACCTGCTTCTAAAAGAATTATAAAGAGGGTCAGCCAAAAAACACACGCATCTCCTTCGCATACCTTCCCACTGTCAAAGCATCTATGGATTAAAGCAGTTTTCTCCTGCCCCCACCCAGGAACAAGTGCTTAGCTTCCATGAGATGAGGACTCCAAGGGCTATCTATCAGGACATGCTTAAAAGCTGAGTTATTTCCCAAGGAGAATCCCACATAGCCCCCGCCATTCCTGGAGGAATGGACGAGAGGTGAGACACTGTGGAAACAAGCGTGACTCACCCCAGCAAACGATCCCAGCGATCAGCTGCCTGCTTCCTGCTCCATCTTACTGCCTTCTGACTTCTTCCCAGTTCTGATCCCGGGTAGCAGCTTGTTTTAGGTGAGAGGGTTTTCTGTTTGTTTGTATAATTGAAGGCAACTCGTAATGTGGCACCTATGTTGGTAAATGGAAAGGCTGTAGATTTGCTCTTCTCCAAAGGGCTCCTGAAACACAGCCCCTTGGAATTCTGAAGAGCCGCTGTAGCCTCAAGCCCGTGTGCTGGCTTTGCTCTGAATGCCACCAATGCAGCTCTCATCACGGTTTCTAGGGGGGGACCTTAAACAAGAGAAGCCTTTGGACTCCAGTGTAGCTGTAATGACCCCACACACGTGGCTATTAACAGGGTCACTGCTTTATCCTGAGGCGTGATACCGCAGTTCAAGAATCGCCACAGAACAGTGATAATAAAGCAGAGGGAAGAAGGGTCCCAAACAGCCAAAACAATATTGAAAAAAAAAAGAATAAAGTTAGAGGACTCACACCTACTGATTTCAAAACACAATACAAGGCTACAGTAATCAAAACAGTGAGGTACTGGCATAAAGATGCACACAGAGACCAATGGAATAAAACTGAGAGTCCAGAAATAAACCCACACATATACAGTGGATTGATTTTCGACAAGAGTGCCAAGACCACTGAATACGGAAAGAATTGGACCCCTATCTCACACCATACACAAAAAATAACTCAAATAGATCAACAGCCTAAATATAAGAGCTAAAACCATAACCCTCTTGGAAGAAAACATAGCGGTACATCTTCATGACTTTGGATTTGGCAATGGATTCTTAGATACGACAAAAAAAGGCACAAGCAACAAAACAGAAAACAGATAAACTGGACTCCATCAAAACTTAAAGTGGTTGTACATCAAAGGACATTATCAAGAAAGTGAAAAGAAAACATACAGAATGGGAAAAATATTTGCAAATCATATATATGATAAGGGTCTAGCACCTAGAATACATAAAAAACACTTAGAACTCAACAACAAAAGTTCAAATAACTCAATTAAAAAATGGGCAAAGAGGGACTAAGTAACACAGTCCACACAGAGGTGGATGAGAACTGTGGTTGACGGTACAGATGCAAGAGTGTCCTTTGTGAGCTAGAGCAGATGAACGTCACTATTGCAGGGTTGTGGGAATGTGTAGAAGCATGGGAAAAATACAACTGGTGTGACCTGTTTACTGTGGTTAACAGCAATACTGTCACATTCCTGCATCTATGCCAAAGATGCTCTGTGTTGATAATAGGGGAGTATGGAAAAACTGCCAAATGTACTCTATGGACCACGGTTGGTGGTAATAGTCTGATGATATTATCTCATGATCTGTAACAAATGTTCCACCATGGTGTGGTATGTTGATGAAGGGGTGTTGTATGGGAATTCTACACATGTGCATGATTGATTTGTAAGTTCACACCTTCTGTAATAAAAATATATTTAAAAAAGAATAGGGTGGGTTGGGGGAAAATACATCAACTGTATGCTATGGACTATAGTTAGTAGTAAGATTTTGATGATAGTATTTCATATTTGGTAACAAACGTCTCACAACAATGCAAGGTGTTGGTGGTGGGTTGATGTATGGGACACTGTATGATGTTCTGTATGTCTGTTTTGTAAGTTCACAACTTTTACTATACACTTATTGTTTACACATGTTCATGTATGAATGATATACATCACAAAATTTTTTTAAAAACTATAAAAATGGGCAAAGGACTTGAATATACATTTCTCCAAGGAAGATACACAAATAGTTAACAAGAACATGAAAAGATGCTCAACACCATTAATCATTCGGGAAATACAAATCAAAACCACAATGAGGTATGATTTCACACTCACTCAGACGGCTATGATCAAAAAAATAAAAAAAAAGAAAGGAAAATAAGTGTTAGGGAGGATGTGGAGAAACTGGAACGTGTATTGCTGGTGGGAATGTCAAGTGGAACAGCCACTTTGAAAAACCGTCTGGCAGTTCCTCAGACAGGTAAACACAGAGTTACCATAAACTCAGCACTTCTGCTTCTAGGTGTATACCCCAAATGACTGAAAACAGGGTCTCGGGCAAACGCACATGCAAGTATGTTCATAACAGCACTATTCACAAAGCCAAAAGGAGCAAACAGCCCAAATGTCCATCAACGAATGAATGGATGAGCAAAGCGTGGTGCATGCGTAGAAAGGAACATCACTCGGCCACAGAAAGGAACGAAGTACAGACACACCCTGGAGATACTGCGGTTTTGGTTCCAGACCACTGCGATAAAGCGGGCATCGCGATAAAGTGAGTCACACGAGTTTTCTGGTTTCCCAGTGCATATAAAAGATATGTTTACACTATACTGTAGTGTATTAAGTGTACAATAGCATTATGTTTTAAAAAATGTGCACATCTTAATTAAAATATGACACAGAGACACGACATGAGCACGTGCTGTTGGAAAAATGGTCCCTATAGCGTTGCTTGATACAGGGTTGCCACTAACCTTTTATTTGTAAAACATGTGATATTGCAAAGAGCAGTAAAGTGAAGCACAATAAAATTAGGTATACCTGTACTGAGTGGTCATGCAACACCACAGATGAACCTTGAAAACACTGTGTTAATGCAGGAAGCCAGACACAAGAGGTCACATATTGAACAATTCCATTTATATGAAATACCCAGATTAGGTAAATTCATAGACACAGAGTACAGATTGGTGTTTGCCAGGATCTGGGGAGAGGGGAATGGAAAGCAAGTGCTTGTGGGTGTGGGGTCTTCCTTTGGGCTGATGAAAATGGTTGCACAACATTTTGAATAAAGTAAACATCACTGAATTATCATTTGTAAATGGTTAAGTTTATGTAATGTTTCACTTTAATATTTTTTTAAAAGCAGAGAAGAAAGAAAAGACAAGGCAAAGCAGCTCAGGTTTTCAAGTAAGACTGAAGCCAACGTGAGGGGCAGAAACGACCCCCAGGAAAGCACTGGCACTGGGGAGTGGGAGGAGGGAAGAAGCAAAAGTAGTGTGAACACTGGCAAAGGGGGTGGTTCAGAGACAGACGTGGTCTTCACAGCAGAAGAGCAGCACTTGTACACAGTCTGGAATCCACAGAAATGCAACTTCAGAAAGTCCTGGAGGACAGAGCGTCATTAGGTAGGAAAGGGGCTCTAAAGTAAGGACGACAAGGTACCCGGATCTCCTCAGTGCCAGTCCATGCAGAAGAAAGAGCAGAAGGCTGGAGAGGAGAAGAAACAGGCTGGGTAACTAGAATTTAGTTCTGGGCCTTGTGAAACAGCCTTGTTTTATATAAACATCCATGGGGAAGGAAAGGAAAGGAAAATGGGAATGACGACACCGAGTGCTCACAACAAGACATGACCTATATATGCACAATCTCCTTGTAAATACTCCCAACAAACAAACTAAACGGATGATACTGTGCCCATTTTACAGGGGGGAAACCAAGGTCCCAAGCTTTAGAACTCACACTCTTTCTACGATGATACACCGTGATGCATCTGGCCAGGTGAGAAATTATGGAAGTCACTGGGGCATCATCCAGTTTTTCAGGAAACGTCTAACTGCTTGGAGGAAGTAGATTTCGCTTATACTTCTTGGTCAACTCAGTGGGGGTTCTTTAACATAACTCAAATGCAAAGATAATATCTGCATCTATACAAATTCTAGACTGCTGTATTTTTATTTGAGGGATATTAAGAATCACTCCCGTTGCCCTGGGTGTCTTGCTATTTATTCTTTCTAAGGGGATTGCTTCTCCTAGGACCTGGGTGCTCACTACAAAACCACAGGACCTCCAGCCCTCTGGGAAAGGTCAGCAGATCATGTCAGCACTTTCACCAGTGGAGCCACTTGAGTCTTCCTCAAACTGCTCTCCTTCCTGCTTTTGTGATGCTTAATTCCCCTGCAGACCACAGAATATGGAAAGGAATGAGGCAGCTCATCTGGGAGGTGGTGGCAGCCCAAGGCCACCGGCTGGTTCCTGTCCTGAGGAGGTTTATTTCAGTCCTCCGTCCTCAGCAAGCTGCCCCTTCCCACCTAAGCACACCACAGACAAGATGACTGCTCTGCTCTTCACTGCAGAAAAGCAGGTAAGGACTGTGAACAGGTCACCATTGCCACTGGTTTTAAACGTTTTGATATATCCCCCAAAAAGGAAAAAGAAAATGCCAGGGAGCTAAGCTGACTGTTTCTTGCTTCCTCCCATTCTGCAGCATCAGACCAAACAAAGCAAATGCTTCCATTGCGGGGAAAAAAAAAAGTCCCATTTCAGGGCTGGAAAAGATTCAGGAACCCCAACTCAAGATGGGGTGGAAGAGAGTATGTGAGGGGACAAGAAATCTTGTCTTTGCTGTTGTGGCTGCAAGAACCCCGGGACATGACACCCAAAAAATCTTTAATACCGTCACGGCTTAAACGGCAGCACATTGACCATCAACAGGGAAAAGCCCAGTCAGAAGGAGCCAGGAAACGTAAGGACAAGAGCTAAGCTTTCAGACTGCTAGAATGTGTCCACTTTCTTCAAACCTTAAGAGGAAATGGAAGTTGGAACAAATAATATCGTTAATACAAACTTTTAAAGCCTTAAGCATTTACTGGAGAAGAAAACTGACTTCTTGTTTTCAAATGTCTCACACTATTATTTTCAGGTTCGTGCTTTTCTTCTCCAGTGTTTTGTAAATAAAGTTGAAAGAATTTTTCCTTCATCCCTTCTTCTATCCATTTTAGACCACGGTTTTTTTTTGTTTTTGTTTTTGTTTTTTACATATTTCAAAGTAAATAAGCTGCACAAGTCAGTATAGCTCATCCCTAAATGCTTCCACTGCTGGCAATTAATGTTTTCTAGTTCAGGCTGACTCTGCAAGAGGAAGGAGCATAAGCAGAGTAAGGGACAGCTCACTCTGCACCTCGTTTCAGGGTTCAAGTTGAGGTAAAGATGAGATTCTGGCAAAGGATGGAGAATTTCTATGAAAACCAGGAACAGCAGCATTTAGCAGAATATTAGCTTCAGCAACTCCTAGGAAAGCCATCTCTCAAAAGTCAAGGTGTTGGCCCTGCACCATTCCTTCTTCCTTCCAGTCTTCTTGGGAAGGGAAGCCCAGCTGGCTACAGAGAACACGAGAGAGCAGAGCAAACAAAAACCATGCAGCTGGCCAAGTGAGAGCCCTTCTGGAAGACGGCTAGAGACTGCTTCCTCCCCTCTGTTTTCCTCTCTCATCTCTCAAGACCTCCACAAAAGAAGAAAGGCAGAAGACATTTGTGGCCTGTGTGTGCCCACCACTTAGAAAATGTCTCCAATCATAAAGCTAAGTGAGGATAATGAAAAGTAAGTGAAGGCCAGGCCTGGCTGATCGGGCCTAAGCAGAAGACCTATTTTCCTCAAGGCTGTCCAGCCCAGCTTACCGGGTAAGGGAAGAAGAGAGCCACTGTGCAGAAGCATGCCAGGAGCTCTCAGTGTGATCAGGACAGGGCAGTCCCAGGGCACGGCTCGGGGTGGTGAGATGTGGGGTGGCTGCAACAGCCTCCCAGGGAAAGGTAGGCTCAAGTCCCTTCCTCTTGAACCTGAGAGGCTTGTGACTCACTTGTAACCAAAATAACGTGATGGAATGGATGCAGCACACTCCCAAGGTCCAGGCCCAAGGTGAGGCTGCTTCTAGCTTGTCAGCTGGAATAAGCGCATTAGAGCCCCCAGCCTCGGTGGAAGCACCCCACCTGCCCTGAAGCCGCCGCGCTGTGAGGAAGCCCACGGCTGCCCGTGAAGAGAGACCACCCGGGGAAATCCTGAGCCCACATGGAGAGGGAGATGCTGAGCCGGCCCTGCCGCTCCAGCCTCTTGCTTTCCCAGCTTCAGCCACAGCGTGAGAGACCTCGAGCCAGAATTGCAGAGTGAGCCCTTCCCAAACTCCTGGCCCACAGAAAAAGGGAGATTAAAAGGTGGATGCTGTGGTTTCAGTTGACTTCAACTGGAGGTGATTTCTTACGCAGGAACAGATAATGAAATAGACCCAAACACAGAAACTGGATTGCGGTTACCCATGCCACGCACTGCATGGGCCGAGTATCTGAACATCAGTTCGGTCACTGGAGTACTTAGCCCTTCACCTCATTAGTTTATATGGAAGTAACCAAATTTTTCTAGAATATCACTCACCCGCCACACACCTATGCATATATATTCTTCCCATTGCCTAAAATGCCCTCCTTTCCTCTTTAAAAATCTTTCTACATGCTACCCTTCATTTAAGCCCTACTTTCTTTCAAAACTTGGCCCTAGAATTCTTCACTCATGGAGGTGATCAGTGATATCCCAGCTGCCAAACCCAATCATTTTAATCATAAATCTTGCCTACAAGGCACTGTCCAAAAAAGATGGATCACTTTCTTTGGTTAACAGTGCTGCCTCATTTCTTAATTGAATCCCATGACCAAGCCGGGAGATTCAGGAGCACTGAGAAAGAGGGTCATCTCAAAGGGAGTAAGCTTCTTACCAGTGTTTTTCTATAATATTCTAAAAACACCATGATACTGGCCAAATGTGGCTTTTGAGTACTGGAAAAATATGGTTAGTCTGAAATGAGATGTGCTGTAAATATTAAATACATGGATGAAAAAAATGTAAATTATTAATAACATTTACACTGATTGTTGAAATGAAAATAATTTAGTATATCAGATTAAATATATTATTAAAATTAATTTCACCTGTTTTAATTTTATTTTTAATGAGCTGCAAGAAAATCTAAAACTGCATATGGGGCTCCCACAGTATTTCTCCTGGACAGGGCTGACCGAGGAAATCAGGTGGATAATTGAGAACTTTTACTGCTATACTGAAGGCAAGGTAACTGAGGAAGCACTGCATATTTCTCTACAAAGCTGGTGAAAAGAAAATGTTTTAAAGGCAAGTGTGGAATATGAGGAAATAAAACAGTAGTTAAAGGAAATAGGGGTGAAAAAACAATGAAGTTAATATGAATGTTTGGAAATGCTTCTAGCAAGAAAATCATACAATACACAGTATCCTTGCCTCTTTTTCAGGGCATGGAAATCATTATTGATGATGACATTTGTTGAAGGAAAGCTTTGGAATTTCAGATTTTGTTTTTCTAAATCTAATATATGTAGAAATTATACTCACTGAAAACTACCTAGGTAGATCTACCTAGTGTAGATCCCAACACTGTGATCATATCAGGACTTAGATTTTTGATGCAGCTGCTTACTGCATTCTCAAGGGGAGAAAATGAATTTCTACAGCTTCTGGGTATGTTTAACTTACATCAAGAAAAGTCCTAAGTGATTAAAAAAATAAAAAAAAAAGTACCCGCAGGAATGAGGAAGCCAGTGAAATGGCATGTTGCTTTCTAGAGCAGACACGCTCAGTTTCCCAACCAGATCCCAGCAGATCCCAATTAGCACATCGAGTGCCCATCTCCCAGCTTATGTGTGCTTTGCTTCTGGCACCCATAAACGTCTTCAGAGGAACGCTCTTCGACTCCTGGAGCTGCTGCCCCTGCAGATGCAGAGGAGTGCTGGGAAGCGGACGGCCCCTCTCCCACCAGCCACAACCAAGGTCTGCCCAATGGAGGAATGTCAACTCCCAGGGAGCTGGAGCAGACTCTGGGAAGCAGTGCTGCTCCAGAGCTCCCCCAGGGTGCTAGCTGAGGTAGGGGCTTTGCTTGAAATAGTCCCCTGCTTAGGGCAGTCCTTTTCCTTTCCCTTCCCTCACTCACTAGTTCTCCTGAGAGCACTGCCTAAAGAAACCACTTGCATAGGAATCCTCATCGCAGGGTCTGCTTCTACAGATCTCTTCCTTGACATGAAGGAATGTGCTCTAAGAAAATGTGAAGCCACAGATTCTATTTTCATTGTTGTCCCACAGATGAGACCTTCAATAACACGTAAGAGTTTTAAATAACTGCGGTATCCATTGTTCAATAAGCAACAAGTATCTTTGTTCCTAAAGAGCATTGCAGCACATCTCTTGAGCATAGTTCTGAGATCTAAAAAGGAGATGCTAATAGCTGGTACAATAGATGTAGGTCTTCAGATGTCAGAGAAGTCAGCAGGGTGTGTGACAGCTCCAAAGTAGAGGTAAAAAGAAACAGAAGTCAACATTTTTTTGTGAGCTTCATATCAAACATTAATAGTATAGATTTTGTATATAATCAATATTCAAGAACAATTTAAAATCATACAGAAAGGAAGAAAGCACCCCCAACATTAGGTAATCGTAAAAGGAGGCAGTATATCTTCTAAACTAAAATACTACAGGGGAGAAGTTATCAAGGGTTGTTTCCTTTCTTTTAATAAAACTTGAAGACAGACTTTGGTTTGGCTGGACTAATAATTCCTCTTTACCAAGTGTCACTCTCTGGGCTAGAAACGCAAGGTTTAGGATAATTCAGCCAAAAATAGTCATTTGTGATCCATATAAAGATTTTCAATTTTAGGAGTTTGTTGTCTAAGACTGATAAAAAGCTAAGTTGAATATGGCATAAATACACCTTATGCTATTGTGGTAAGAATGAATATAGATTCTGAACGCCTTTTGTGGCTCTCTTGGCCCTTAAGGAACTTTTAGAGCTAATGGACCATCAGAGATGCTCACGATAGGAATCAGGGGGGAAAAATAGGACATTCCAGACAAAATCAGAAAAGTTCAGAGTCCATGTTCAAGATGTTGCCAGTTTGAGTACAGGAAGACATTATAAAAGAATCATATTTTAGTGCAAATATATATTTTAAAAACTCTCATAACTCAAGCTATCCAACAACTGGATGGTGCTAGTGTAGAAGTCAAACGGTTTTATTTTAAGGGGCTGGAGGGAAATACAGAAGTAAGTTCTCTGTTTGGGAGGAGGGTGAGACCACAGCAAAGAGAAGAACCAGGTGCCACTTGGGACTCCAAATCCCATCAGGCCGTATCGGGCATGGGGATGGGAGAGGAGCCCACGTGCTATGTTAGCTGGCCCAGAAACTCATGCCAGCAACAGCCTTTGTTAAATCAAGTGCACATCGTTCATACCACTTAACTTAGAAGAAATTTTTTCTTTGAACTTAAGATATTTTAAAAACAACCTCTAAGCTTTTTTTTTTTTTTTTGATTCTTGAATCAGTGTTTCACTAAGCACACAATTCTTCATAGGA
This sequence comes from Cabassous unicinctus, assembly GCA_029593785.1. Lineage (NCBI taxonomy): Eukaryota > Metazoa > Chordata > Mammalia > Cingulata > Chlamyphoridae > Cabassous > Cabassous unicinctus. Next base: position 11,235 of record JAQZBX010000749.1, read on the forward strand.
ACCATTTATAATACAGCTAATGAAAAAATGACCTATATAAGGATAATAAGACCATCATGCAGGGAAAGTGTATAGTACAGAAAAATGAAATGCAGAAAGAGTGAAAAAGCAGATGGTGTGTCTACACTGATTTCAGTCCCTAGAGAATTATCCAGCCCCCAACTCTGCTCTGCCTACGAAGACATGTTTATGAGTCATCCTTGGGGAGTAGTAAAATATAGTGCACTTGACTAAAAATAGGTAGGAACATTCAATAATAAATCTACTTTCTTGATATTCTCATGTCATCATTAAATACTGAGCACTTGGAGAAGTGTCAGGTTGTATGTTTCTTTCCTTCTCTCGCCACAAGACTGGAGGAAAATCAGCCACAGGCACTGCTGTAAGATAATGAAGTGTCTGACCTGACATGCCACACGCTGAAGAAAACAGCACCGATTTTAGATGCCTGGGACCTAGAGGTCACGTATCTGGAGGGGCAGTAAAGCTGCTGGTTATCTTTCTCATGTGATCACTTCAAATAACATCTTGGCTCAGTCTAAGAACTCAGTCCAAAGTTCTTACTTATAACAGCAAGTGAAACAGTTAGTTGATTAAGGGGGTCAGAAAAGAACAATGTCTCATATGCACAAAGACTCTGGCTTTAAAATAAAGCTTTAGCAAGTTATAGTTTATAAATAGTCAGCCATATAAAGATATTTTTATATTTAAAGGTTTGTCAAATGGAAGTTTAGGGGAGCATTGGAAGGATTTATTTACATCATTCCCAGAGGGAGTCCCCACATTTGAGATGACAATGAGCATAATTTTGATTTTTCAAAATTTCAGTAATAATCTTCTCAAAAGCTGCAGAAGATTGAAAACAAGTCATGCATATTTCTCCTCCAAAAGAACTGCAGAGAACAGCAGCTTATCAGCGGTACAACTGCAGAGAGCAAGTAGGAAATCCAGGGATGGGTGAAGGTCACGAGGGTGGTAATGGAAGGGATAAACTCTAGCTAGAAAATGCTGGTGGATTATGCTTTGAGAGGTGGGACATCAGCGGGACTAAGGGGATCCGTTTACAGAAAGAAAGCTCTAGAATCCCGAGACCTCAGCAACTCTTCTCCCTGGGCTGCAGCGTACTCACCGGGCAGCCCTGGGCCTACTGCAGGTGACGTCCCCTTAGTCAGGCTCGCAGTGCAGTCCTCTGTGAAGCAAGCAGACACAGACAAGGGAAAATCAGTAGGAGGGACTTGTTGAATCCTCATGGAGATAAACAACCCTGTGCACTTCAGAATCAGAATCTGTAATATTTTAAAAACACATCAGAAAAAATGCATTACTAAATTAGTGGTATGTTTTTAAATGGATGCCAAGGGTGCCCAGCCATAAAATCATAAGAAAGATTACTGCTGAACTTGGCCTACAGGCTGCAGAAACCCACCTCCCACCTAAACTGCTAAGCTTAAACTCTTAAGCTATCAAAATAATTAAGCAGCAATTAAACAAGGCTATCTAAAATCTTCCAAAAATAAATATGAATTGCCTTTTTCTGACTGATAGTATCATGTCCTCAGTTGAACTATAATTGAAAGAAACCTTTCAAACAGAGAATAGTGCTGAACAGGAAAGATTTGCTACAGAATCGGGTCTGCAAAAGGAGAGTGTTATTAATTTAACTGCATGCTTCTGTATCAGCTTTGTTAATCACTGTTTATGTAGATTCTGGATTTAGCATTGAATTGCTGGCTTCCAGGAGATGTAGACTTCAAGGTCTTTTCAAGAAGTTGTGGGGAAAGTTCCAGGGGGTGTGGGAAGGACACAGAAGTAAGAGGGAGCCCACCTGCCTTCGGGAAGAAGGTGGAGGCAGAAAAGCTGACAATCAAGGTAAGGGAAAACAATGTCTGTGACGCTGAGCTGTCTCAGCAGAGTCCCGTAAGGAGACCCCAGTTTCAAGGGCGCATCCAGACAATGCAAGACTGGGGTGAAGCTGGGTCTGTACAGACGGCCAGAAAAAGCCTTCAGGGCTTGGCATCACTTTAAAATATGTGTAAAATGTGTACTGTGACCCCAGCAGACCTCACTAATCTATACTCAGCATTACTACATGCAGGGAACATACATGGAGGGATGACAAGTTATTCCCCATGAGAACTGGTGTTAAAGGAAGGTTAAAAAGGCGGAGAGGAGCATTTGCAGTTTATTCTTCACCATTATGTAATATTTCACTATGAAACACAATACTTTTATAATCGAAAGGGAAGGAAAAAAAGACTCCAATTCATCCAACACTCTGTATATACAGAAACATTCCATTTTAAATATACAGAACATACAGCATCATGTACATGACTTTACTAATTTAGTGATTATTTACTATCCAGGCTCTAGCAAGAGTTACATCACCATATTTAAAACATACATTTAAAACTCTAAAATGTGTGTGCTAATGATTATCCCCATTTATATAAGAGGAAACTAGACGTTGAGTGATAATCAAGAATTGCACAGAGCTGGCATTCAATCCCAGGTACCTGAGCCATAGTTAGCTCCCATGGCACTGCCTCCTTCATAGCATTTACCATATTTTCAGCATTACATTTATATTTGTAATAACCAATTAATATGAGACTGAAAATCCCATGAGGACAGGGATATTATATATAGTGAAAACCATTATGTATACCCCCAGCACCTAGCACATGCCTGGCAGATGTGCTCAATAATGGCTGAGTAATTACGTGACTTGGCCAGTGCTAGGAAGTTAAACTACATAACTGGTTTATGCCTCTTGGGGCTATGGAACACGCTGAGGTCCCAAAAAGCTCATTGATTAATGACCCTACCATGCCATGCTCTTCATCTTGAGAAACCACTTGCTACCCAAGTCTTATTGTAACCAAAACCTTAAATATCAGAGACATGCTTTCCCTTATCTAATTCCCTGATGACCATGCAAGTACAAAACCGCTGCTTTGCTCTGCAGACCTTTCTAACTGTGTGCATGGCTGCGATGTGGGCACATCTGGGAAAGCCAACACTGAAATACTTAACCACAGAGTGAAAGAGCATGAACAAAGAAGTGAAGCAATAACAGCAGCTTATCAAAAACTAGTTACCGGCATATTGTTGGCAAACTGTTGCAATTAACTTGGTATTTAGTCATAGGTGAATCAAAGCTTCACCTACCAACTCTTTCTTTCTAACAGCGTTACTCTGGGTGTTGGAGGGTGTAAACGGGATCTCAGGTAAGGGAGAGACTGTATGTATGAGTGAGTATGTGTGTGTGTGTGCGTGTGCGTGTGTGTGAACGTATGTGCGCGTTTATGTTTGTCTGCATTTGCGTGTTTGTTCTTTCAAAAGAAGAAAGATTCCTTCCATAACTAATCCTAATATTAGAAAGAAAGAGAGAGAAAGAAAGGAAGAAAGAAAGAGAGAGAGAGAAAGAGAGAGAGAGGGAAAGAAAGAGAGAGGGAGAGAGAGAGAGAGAAATTGGACTTCAACAAAATTAAAAACTTTTGGGCTTCAAAGGACACCACGGAGAAAGTGAAAGGCCACCTCAGGGGAGAAAACCTGCAAACCATTCACGATGAGGTCCGTGAATACAGACTATGTTAAGAACGCTTACAAAACAACAATAAAACTACAAACAACCTATTTAAAAATAGGCAGATGATCTGAAGAGGTATTTCTCCACAAAGATATACAAACACATGAAAAGCTGCTCAACATCATTAGCCATCAGGGAAATGCAAATCGAAACCACCACGGGATGCCACCTCATACCCTCTAGGACAGGGATAATCAAAAGACAGATAACAACAAGTGTTGGCGAGAATGCAGGGCTCTCTGAACCCTCACGCAGCGCATGTGGGCATGTGAAACGCTGCAGCCGCCGTGGAAAACAGTCCCGCAGCTCCTCAAATGGTGAGACATAGAGTCCCCACACGACCCAGCAATTTCACTCCTGGTATATGCCAAGAGAAATGAAAGCATATGTCTATGCAAAAACCTGTATATAAATAAATGTTCGCAGCAGCATTGTTCGTAATAGCCAAAAAGCAGAAACAGCCCAAATACCAATTAATTGATAAACAAAATGTGGCCATGTAATATTATTTGGTAATAAAAACGAACGACGTTCCAATGCATGCAACAACGTGGATGAGCCTTGACAACCTCCTGCCAAGTGAGAGACGCCAGTCACCGAAGGCCAGGGGCTATGATTACATGGACGTGGCGTGTCCAGCAGAGGCCAATCCACAGAGGCAGAAAGCAGACTGGGGCTGCGCAGGGCTGGGGAGCGGGGTGGGGCAGGACTAATGGGTATGGGGTTCTTTTCAGGTGATGGAAATGCCCTAAAGTGAGACTGTGGGCACGGCCGCACAAGTCTACGACTAGGCTATAAACCACTAAACTGTACACTGTAGATAGGTGAATGGTATGTGAATTACATACATTAAAGCAGTTAAAAGAAAGGGCTGCATTTCAGTGAGTCTGCCAGTGAGTATTATTTGGCTTCTTTCAAAAATGACAAAGCATTTATTCACACTCTTCAAGAAAAAACAGTAAGTGATGTGTATTTACAGTTTTTAGAAATATTGTAATTCCCCATGGGATTCCTTGTGATAGAAAATACACAAAAGCATTTTACCTTCTCCCAAAAAAGAGCCCACTGATGGAGCTGCCTCCGAGGCGTAAGCTAGGCCAGCACCTTACTGCAAACCACCACCAACGGTGACGACGCAGGGTTTGGGACGCCGGCTATCTCAAAGCAGCGGACTTTAGCCAGGGGTGAAGTCTTATTTCTCAGTGGAGGAAAAAGAGTAACTGGCCTTACACAAAAATCTCAAGTATTTGAAGGTGACACTGTCAGGCCTGTTTTTCTGAATCTATATACTGAAGCCAAGAAGACTGGCATTTCATACCCTCCCCAAAACATTCAATGTTGAGATTTTGTTTTCAAGTGAAGAGTAACTGGACAAAATTGAACCAAAGCAGATCATTTCACTCTGATCTACTAATCAACACGGCAATTACTGTTTTGCAAACAAACAGCATGCCAGAAAGCAACCCAGTTGCTTTGTTTGGCACATCAAACGACCTCAACCCTTTATGGCTTAACTTAGTAAACATTTATTTCGGTTCACACGGTAGTCTCCAGGTTCCAAGGGCAGCAAGAGGCAGGCCCAGAGCACAAGCCATTTCCAACCCTCTACTTGAGCCACATTTGCTGCCACTCCACTGGGCAAAGCAAGTCAGATGGTCAAGCCCAGATGCAAGGGATGAAGCTATAGTCCCACCTCTTATTGGAGCCTTACACATTGCCACGGCGTGGATACAAGCGGGGAGACCTTTGGGGCCATCTGTAAAAATCTACCACAAAGATTCCCAAAGGGGAGCAAATTCCCATTAATGGTCCATGGAGACAGCTGACAGGTTATTACAGTCTATTATCAATGGTACAGTTTACAGGTACCAATGGTACATGAAGAGATAATATCCAGTGCATGTAAATTAGCACTTACCTTCTGTTTATGGCATCACTTTTCCATTGACCACAGATTACTATAAATCTAGTTATTTATACTTATTTACCATAGTAATGTTACCATAGTACCCTACTTATATTTATCATTGTTGTATTCTTTTTTTTTCTTTTTTTCTTTAGTAGGTACTGGGGAGTGAACCCAGGACCTCATAAATGGGAAGCAGGCACTCAACCAATGAGCTACATCTGCTCCCCAAAGAGGTTTTTTTTGTTCATTTGTTTTTAGGAGGTACACCAAGGATCCAAACCAGGACCTCGTACATGGGAAGCAGGCACTCAACCACTTGAGCTGCATCCGTTCCCGTATTCTCTTTGTAAGCAGACATATTTAAGTAAAAAAAGATGAGTAATAAGATCAGCTGAAACACAGAAGTGGCCCCTGTATAACCCAAGACTAGAACCCAGTGGGGAAGGACATTAAATGTATGTTAAAGTTCCTGAGAAGTCAACATAGGGATCTTGTTAAATGCAGCTCTTGTTTCAGTATTGTTCTGGGATGGGGCATCTCTCACGAGCTCCCAGGGACGCGGACACTGGTCCCTGAGCACACGTCGACTAACAAACACATCGGAGAAGTGCAAAGGCCTGGCCATCAGAACTCCCGAGCACGGTCACTCACCAGTGGGGCAGGCTCAGGCACCTGGCTTCACCTCTCTGCAGATCTGTGATGTGCAGGTGAAGGTGGGGCCCATCTGCTAAAGGAGATGAGAGATGCAAGGTCCCCAGGGCTGCGCCAGCCACACAGAAGGGACCTATGCCCACTCTCATTCCTAGCTCATGACTTTGTCTCAGTCTGCCCAAGGGCTGCTGATTCAAAGTACCAGAAACCTGCTGGCTTTTATAAAGGCATTTATTTAGGGTAAAAGCGTACAGCTCCCAGGCTGTGAAAAAGCCCAAGTTGAGGCACCATCAGAGATGCTTTCTCACCAAAGTCAGCTACTATTGATCCTAGCGTGTTGCCACGTGGTGAAGCAAGATGGCTGCTGACCTCTACCCAGTTTGCTCCCTCCCCTCCGAGCTTCCTCTCTCAGGTTCAGCTGCTCCGCTTCTTCCCAGTTTCAGCTGCAGCTGGCAAAGGGCTTGTCTCTTAGGGCCTCCTGTATCAGTCTCAGCTGTCCTGCTTTCTTTCCAAGGTCAGCTGTAAGCTATCAGGCAAATGGCTCATCTCTCTGGAGGCCTCACCCGTTCCAGCCTTCTCCTTTCTGTCACACGGCAGGATCAAAAACGAGAACTCTCTCTTCCTGTCTGTCTGAGTGTCCGTTTATATCAGACGCAGCAAGGGGGCGGGACTCAGCCTGGTCATGCCCACTGACAGTGTCAAATCAAAAGCCCAAAGCAGTCTTATCAAATAATCTAATCAAAGGCCACTCAGCTGAATCTAATGCGATCAAAGGGTATGGCACCCAGAGGAATAGATTAGTTTACAAATATAAACTTTCTCTTTTTGAGATTCATAAAATAATCTCAAACTGCCACAGACTTCCCAAAAAGTTCTCAGATGGCATCATTGGTTTAAAAAAGTAAACGAGTGGGCCAAAAAAACACTGTGTCAGTGCAAACCATACCATATCACAGCATCAGGTCACAGAATTTATTTATTTATTTTATTTTTTTACCGGGAGGTCCCAGGGATCAAACCCAGGTCCCTCCATATGGGAGACGAATGCCCAACCATTTAAGCCATATCCATTCCCCCAGGTCACAGAATTTAGAATCAAGCTTCACCAATGTAATCACACTTGATATTTTTCACATGTGGTATTAATATGCTTCTGTCTTGTCATACTGACTCACCAAATGTTTATTGAGCACCTACTGTGTGCCAAACACTGTTCTTGGCTCTGGGGATACAGCAATGAACAAAAACAGATAAAATTCCCAGTCCCCACCAAGCTCACATCCTCCAATTCTTTCTCAGTCTCCGAAACTTTTCCCATGTGCTCACTCTGGTCTGCAAATGGCAGGTGCCCTGGGCCTGAGCGGCTGCATCCGTGTTTATCTGTGCCCCTGGTGATCTCTTTTAAAGTTCTACCTGGCTGTCAACATTTTAAAAATGGAAGGTTTCACATAAATATTGGGAAGCCCAGCTTCTCTTGGAAATCTGGAAGATGCCTCGACGATGCCGCAGGTAACTCAGCCACAGCTGAGAAGCAGCTGCCCCTTCAGACAGCCTGGGCTGGCCAGGCCCCCACTCCCCCACACTTCCGGGCACCTGCCACTCGCCAGCACCCTCACCTTGAGTTAGCGATCCCTGCACTAGAGGCATAACCAACAACACTGTAAAGCAGAGGGAAGATGATTCCACCTTCCTACTCTGCATACTTTTCCTTTACCATCATGCAGTAAATGTCCGGCCAGAGAGCTTTTTAGCCGTATGCTTGCCCTATGCTAAATCTAAAACTGCCAGTTTGAGAAACGATTCTAAACTTGGCCTAGAAGAGTTACAGCTCTTGTATCTGTCATCTACGGTGGCCAACTGGCTCTAAAATGTAAAATGGGGACTCCTTCTAGGAGCTCATTATGAGTTATCTTACGGACGTTATTCTTTTTCTCTAAATAATGGGGATGGCTTTGCATTCACCACTTACATCTTTATGCCTTGCTTCCCTCGTGGATGAGATTTCAACTGCTGCATCATAAAACGGCCACAAACGTGGTGGCTTTCTGCAATGCCCTATTTTGGCTGGTTTCCCCTGAGTTAGAAGTCTGGGCACAGTGGTGCTGGGCTACCTGCTCTGTGTCCTACAAGGCTAAAATCAAGGTGCCGGCGACACAGGAATCATCGTTTCCAAGCTTAGTCAAGTTCACTTCCTTGTGGTTCAAGGACTGAGGCCCCCATTTCCTTGCTGGCCGTCAGCTAGGGGTGACTGCGCTCCCAGCTGCCACCCCTATTCCTTGCCATGGGCCCCCTTCATCTTCTAAGCCAGTGACAGAGCATCTCCCTTGCATGCAATCCCTCTTTCTCTCTTTGAAACTCTTTCTTTAGCTCCATTTAGGGGCTTAGCTGATTAGGTCAGGTCCACCAAGGCTAAGCTCCCACTGTCAAAGTCAAGAGAACCGAATCACAGCAGTGGCATGCCGTCAGTCAGCCCTGGGGAGCCCTGGGAAGCTGGGGGCCATCCTGGGACTCTGCCTACCACACCTACAACTGCTAGCATGCATTCGTCATCTGTGCCGGCTCTGGCTGGCACCTGAGGTCACATAACAAGAAAAGCTAAGTCGTCAGAAAGGCTGAGTGAGAACTAAACCACAGAGGGTATTTTCCACCATTCTCCCGTTCGCCAGCAGAGGGGATGTTCTTGGGAGTCCAATTATCTAGCCCTAAGAATGCATGCACTGCGACAAACTCCAAATCAATGAGATGTCCCTCGCATTTACCTTAAACTGAACCTCACGAAACCAGATATCTAAAAAACTGACGTTCTCTTAAAAAGAAGAAAAGAAATAAACTAGCAAAAAACCAGCATTTACAGGGACAAAAAAGTAGTTTTGTATTTTATTAAGATGCAGTGTCCAAATGACAACATGGACTGAAATTTTTAAAATTAAATTAGGTTATATTTTCAAAAGTTGTCTACTAATTTAACTGATTTTTCACTCAACTGACTTGGCTATTTGGAAGTTATATAGAGACAACATACACATAACTACAATTACATTAACAGGAAAAGTATAAAGATAATTCAAAGCTTGCTTAATAATCCACTAGCACATGGCAGATTGCTTAAGATGTTTTTTATAGAAAAAATAAGAACCTTTAAGAAATTTCCTTTCCCAAACAGGTTTGGTTAAAAAGCAACTTATCTGACAGGTTCGTAAGAAGCAAAGAAATAATAATCATAAAAATAATAACTGACAATTAATGAGATATTACTCTGACTGGGAACCAAGCCAATATGTTCCGTGCATATCAACTCACTAAATCTCACCAGACTCTATGAAGTAGAAACTTTTTACAGATGAGGAAATGGAGGCACAGCAAGGTTACGTCACTTATCCCGAGTCACGAGGCAAGTAAGCAAAGCAGACTGAAGCCAAACCCTGGCTTCACACTGTCTTCCTTCCTCTTAAGAAGCCTCTGCCTTGGGGAGCAGGGGCTACTTCCACTGCTGTTTTGCAGCTCACGGTGGTGGCTCAGCACATGCCTACCACTTAGATGGGGCTCACGCCCGTGGCCAAGGGAAGAGTGTGTTTCTGGAATTAGTAGCCTTCTTCAAGCAAGCTATTAAGTCCTCTAAAAAACAAAAACCAAAAAACACGCAAATTAACACAGGCTTCGTTCTAGCCCCTATGCCTTTTGTGGAAGGGGAGCGAGGAATGTAGTTGATTCCTTCTTTCTCTTTTCGACTCCTTCCAAACCCTACTCCATTATTCTCCATTAATAAAATTGAGAGAGATCATGAAACGATGGGAACACAAGCAAAAGCTAACTCCAGAAGCACAGAAGAAAAACCATCGGCTCCCTTTCCTACTGTAAGAGAAAAAGTGAGTCTTCCTGTAGGAAACAAGAAAGGAAAGCTCTGTCCTTCAATAACTTTGACCCCTTCCCAGCAATCCCGTCCATTCAGGGACAACATGTGCCACCAGGCAGACAGCGGAGCCTGAGGAGACCCATGCGTACAGGTGTAATGGCAGGTTCCTGGAGGTGAGGCTGGGCCGAGTGCAGTAGCCTCACATTTTGACATTTGCATTAAAGACACACTTGCTTTCCATGGCGCATTGCCACACTCAGTTGCACAAGCCCACGTGTCAGATGACATTTACTCATGATCGTTCCTGGTACTTGCAAGGCCCTGACCAGGACGGTTACCGCAAGGAGGTGAGAAACTAGTCTATACAGGTTTCCTGTGGTTCAATCCCAGCTCCAGGGTCCTGTAGGGCACAGAGTAGAGAAATACCAACCTGTTTTGCCAGAGAAATCTCCCTTTTTGCTGCTCCTTTGTGGTGGTGTTGGCTTCGGGTCTTGGTTTTTACAGGGTTTTATTTGTTAGAATTGCTCATGCTACCTAATTTGACTTAAAACAGCCATGCATTGCCGCCAGCACTCTCAAAATGTCTGAGATGAGGCATAAACCTCAAGCTTCTTGGTGGCCTGTGGCCATGAGTGAGTCCTCAGGACATGTGAGCAGGGTCTTGGTTTCGGGAACCTGGGTAGATGCCAACCCAGGTAATTATTCTCTGCTTACCTAATTTCCCCAG
>JAQZBX010000749.1:22066-71706 GCA_029593785.1 Cabassous unicinctus
ACGTGTACTTCTCAGTTTTCACGTAGCACCATTTAAAAAGTAAAAAAGGAACATGGAAAACTACCTCAGCCATAAAAAGGAGAGAACTACTGATGCGCACATCAATGTGGATGGATCATAAGGAGATCTTGCTGAGGGAAAAAAGCTTATCTCAAAAGGTTATATATTATACGATTCCATTTCTATGACATTCTTGCAATGACCAAATTATAGAGACGGAGAACAGATGAGTGGTTGCCAGTAGCCAGGGAGGAGGAGAGCCGGGAGGTAGCTGTGACCATAAAAGGGTAGCACAAGGATTCCTTGTGGTGAGGGTCACAGAAATCTATGCAGGTGATGAAATGGCATGAACTAAACACACACAGAACCAAGCCTGTGAAAGCAGGGGATGTAAGTAAGATTCGTGTATGCATCAATGCTAATGTCCTGGAATTGACCTTGACGTAGAATTTTGCAAGGTGTTATCGGGAGAGAAAACTGGGTGAAGGATACCTGGGATCTCTGTATTATAGCTCACAGCTCCACGTGAATCTATACTTATCTCAAACCAAAAAGTTAAAAAAAAGAAAGCAGGAGATTTAATTTCAACACATTTTATTTAATTCGGTATATCCAGATTCTTATCATTTCAACATGCAACTGATATTTGAAAATTGGGATATATGACATTCTTTTTTCATACTAAGTCCAGGATCCAGTGTGCATTTTCAGCCTTGCAGCACGTATCAGCGCACCCTCGCCGCATCTCACACGTTCAATAGCCACGAGTCGACGTGGACCCCCGCACTGGTGAGCAAAAGCACTTCAAAAGAAGCCTGTCGTCCATTCCCCAAGCCCTGCCATGGCGCATTCTCTCTCTCACGGCACATCCGAGCTTTCTGGAAGTCTGTTATAGAGCTGGTTCATCTAGAGCTTGAACAGCCACTGGAAAATCGGGCCTGCCTGAGACACGATGTCACCGGCCGTGCCAGCCTGAATCTGCTCTGGACCACAGTGCCAAAAATTAACCACAAATCCCTACGAAAGAGACCTAATATCTTCTAAGAAATAGCATCTAAGAAGTGTTTCAGGACTAACATTTTTAACTATTTTTAATCTTTGCAACTTTTTCGGTTTTTTTTTTTTTCTTCTCTTTACTTTCCTATTGCCCTGTAATGCTTAGAAATAGAATTATTAAAATAAGAAGTCCTTATGGGTTTGCTGTTCAGAAACATGGGTGAAACTCAATTTTCCTCTGCAGGCATCATGGGGGAGAAAAAAACAAGCAACCGAATGTGTGATGGCAGCTTTGAAAAATCCCTAAAAGTAGGCCAAAGCTGTTGGCACTCTGAAAAGGAAACAGGAAGCAGAACAGGTCTGTGAAGAAACTCGAGGGCTCAATCTCAAAAAGACCAGTGCAACCTCCAGCCCCCATTCAAAGTGCGAATGGGATGAGAAAACACTTCTCCCAGAAGGTATCTCATGGAGTATGAAGAGAGAGTGGGTTTTGGAGTGAGAGGCCTATCTTTGAGGACCCAAGTTAATTAACCTCTCTTGGACCTGGCTTCCTTGTTTGAAAAGCAGCACAATTATTCTCCTTACCCGTTGTGGTGAAGTTAAATGGACCAATACGTGAAGAATGCCTATCACATTCCCACACCCAGTGCGGGGTTAGTTACAGTCCTCTCCCACGCCTTTATTTCTGCATCAAACTATACGGCGCATATAGAGAAAATGATCTGGGTAAATTAAGCCAAGAATAGCAGCATGAGAAACTCAAGGGCTGCTTCTCCAGAGTAATGCCAGAGAGAAAAATATTTCATTTTAATCTGTTGTGATGCACTTTTAATTTGAAAAAAAAAAAAAAAAATCTTGCTTGGTAGGAAGCTGGTTTCATGATCAATCTAGGTCTACGGCACTCTTAGGAGAGCCCTATAGAAGCAGGGTGATACACCTTGGGCCGAGGATCCAAAACATCAAGGAAAATGGAAATAGATTCTTACCAGAGAATGGAAATGGAAATATGAGTCTCAACTCAAGAACTTTTACATGTTCACATTCATTGCAAATATAAAAAGGATCTTCTACCCAGCAAGTGAGAATTTGAAAAAGTATGGTACAGCTTACAAGAACTTCAAAACACTGAGATTCTCTTATTATAAATTATATAACTTTGGGACTGGTGTTTATGTTTATCAGATGTGTGGGGGGTAGTTTTGTTTTTTTGTCCATGGACAACTGGTCAGCCATCTGTTCTATGATACAGTACACCATGAGCTGTCCCAGCAGGCCCGAGAGGCTGTGGTGGAGAAAGCACTCAGTTCCCACAGATGGAGCTGAGCCCTGAAAACTGTTCAAGAGCCGTGGCCAGGACCCTCAGATGGTGCCACGTTGAAAAGAAGGGACCCCAGAGAAGCACTCAGTTCCCACAGATGGAGCTGAGCCCTGAAAACTGTTCAAGAGCCGTGGCCAGGACCCTCAGACGGTGCCATGTTGAAAAGAAGGGACCCCAGATGCACAGCCTAGAGCAACCCAGAGCTGCTCTGGTTCTCTTCCCAGTCACCTGTATTCAGTTTTATGAAGGTGCAAAGGCAGGGAAGACACACAGGACATTTCCCTGGTCTTGGGCAGCACCGCCACCTGCTGCTAAGCCAGCCAGTGAGGGGTTCCCTGAGGATGGGACATCGCTTTTGCAGAATGTGGGAAGGACTTCCGCCTTGCTGCTTCTGACAGCTGAGTCAAAGTCCACCAAGCGGGAGGACTCTCTAGGAAACCATGGCAACTACAGTAAAATGAAACGGGGAACTGGGACGGTAAATCATGCATGCTCACCCACCTATGACAGGTAAAATGAATGCCAGGACTCAGAGGCAGAACAGGCTTTAATCACCAAAGACTTAGTTCTCTTTCTATTTTTAAACTCAGATGCCATGAAATTTGCTCTTTCTGGTGTGCAGTGCCATAAGCTTTGACAAATACCTGCAGTCACGCAGCTACCACCACAATCAAGAAATAAAATAGTTCCCTTACCCCCCAAAAATCCATCCTGCTGCTCCTTTGGAGTCAACCCCTCCTCCCAGTCCCAGGCAACCACTGATCTGTTTACTTTTCCTATAATTTTGCCTTTGAATGTGTGCAATCATAGAGTATGTAGCCTTTCCAGTTGGAGTCCGGCTCCTTTCACATAGCATAATGCATTTGAGATCCACCTACACTATGCCTGCATCGACAGTTTGTTCCTTTTTACTGCTGAGTAATATTTCATTGTCTGGGTGTACCAGTTTGTTCTTCCATTCCCTAGTTGAAGAACATCTGGGTTGTTCTCAATTTTTTGGTGATTATAAATAAAGTCACAATAAACAGAACAGATTCTGGTATGAACATTAATTTTTATTTCACTTGGGCTGGGCTATATGTGAATGTATGCTTAATATCATAAGAAATTGCCAAACTGTCTTCCAATGTGGCTGCACCATTCTGCATTACTACCAGCAATGCATGAGACTCTCAGTTGCTCCACATCTTCTCCCACTTGGGACTGTCAGGGTTTTATTTTGTTTTTCCCTTATTTAAGTCATCCTAATAGGTAAGTGCTGATATCTCATTGTAGTATTACAATTATGAATACTTGAGATCTATCAGATTTCATTGTACTCTGTGTGTGTGTGTGTGTATCAGTAATATATTATTTTGGAGATAAGAAAAGAAGACGAGATAGTTAAGTAAGCTCACTCAGTTACAATATACGGAAGAACTGATTCTAGGAGGAATGTTCCTTCTACAAATTTGCATGTATTTACCTAATATCTACAAACATTAATCCTACATCCATAACCATAATCATCACCATCACAACAGATTCCTATTCAACAGGAGAGAACTCTCTTCTACATTTCTAATATACAATACACACACAGTTATATTTTACTGTAAAAAGCAGTTCATCAAGAACATTGATAGTTTAAATTTGATCACAAAGGGAGAAGAATCCAAATGTTTCAGAAAAAAATATTCAAAATGATACAGCAGCATTAGTTATTTGCATATATTAACAAACTAATTACAAATGTTAGCTGTTACAAGGAAGAACTCCATATTTCAACTTATTGACTCTGTTCTGTTACTATTTGTATTTTAACTTAAGAAAACTACATATGATTTAGAATTTTTAACATGTCTGATTTTTTACCACTTTGTTGTAATATTTACCTATATTTGGATGCAAAGGAGCATGTTATATATTTCTTATCTATTCCCATAGATGGGACAGGAAATTAAATGCCTTTCAATTAAAAAAAGAGTAATTTCACTCACTCAACAAATATTTATTGCACTCCTAGCAAGCTGAGTGGAAGTGGTCGGTATTTTAGCCAGGGCTAAGGAAGGCTGTCTCTAATGAAGTGACGTATGAGCGAAGGCCTGAGAGAAGAGAGAGTGTCAGCCTGTGGAGGTCAGGAGGACTGAGGAGGCAGCATGTGCAAACGTCCTGAGAGGAGTCTGTGTCTTGAACGGTTGAAGAGACACTGTGGCTCAAGCAGAGTGAGCAAGGGGGAAACCGGGAGATACGTTCTGAGAGGGAAAAGGGAGCCAGATCATGCAAAGACACTGACTGGACCTGAATCTCGGTTAAATGGAAAGCAATTAGAGCTTTCGAGCAGCAGAGGTGCATGGTCTGACTTAGGTTTTAAAGAATTATTTTGTCTGCTTTTTGGAGAACCAGCGATAGCAGGGCAAAAGCAGGGAAATCAATTAACAGGCTACTACAAGAGTCCAGCAGAGTGAGACAGTGGCTTGGTTGATGGTGGTAACAGCTGACATTGGGAAAAGTGGTCGGATTCGGCACATATTTTGGAAGTAGAGACAACAGGATTGGATGATGGATTGCATGTGGAGTGTAAGAAAAGAAAATGATGACTCCAAAGCTGAAAAGAGGCATCAAGAGAAGTAAAGAAATAACGATCACTTAGTCCGAGAATTTCATTTTAACAAGGATCTTTAAGAAGTTGAAACCCAGTGACTGTACTGACTGTATCCAGTTTTTCTTTGCGAGTCAAGAGTGACGGTAGGAAACTAAGACCACTATTTCTAATAACTAACTTTCAGAACACTGGTTGCCAGCACTGAGGGCAAGTCTGAAAATTCTGAATACAGATCACAATCAGAATACCATTTTCTCTCTCCTGCCCTGAATGACTTTTATGTAATATAATCCATATCAGCTCCTGTAGCTGAATTTGACAGGAATTATATAGATGAATGGATTAACAGCAGATAAACAGGCTGACTGAAATGCAAATAGAGGGAAAATAACGTTATGGAGAGCATGAACAAACATGCAGGAAGAGATAAGACTCAAAATAACTAAATTATCATTTCAAAAGTTTCATATACGGTATCAACTGCCTGAAATAATAAAAATATAGATGACCTGGAGTTTATAATACAAATTTTTGATAATTTCTCTCAGAAAGTTAAGGATGCTATCCAGATCAAAAGCACCTGTTATTAAGATAACCTGATGTTCCGAGACTGAGTATAATGATTTTAAGGAACTTCAAGATGTTCTTGAAGGACCAGAGAGGCTGGAGCTGTACAAGGCCCTGAGAGCATTCCTCTAGCCGTCCGTGTGCCCACCTGAGAGGCAAGGGCAAAAGCAGCAGTCAGTGCCAGGTTGACACGGTTCTCAGGAGCCCCTCAGAAATGGGGGACACTGAAAAAGCCAATACAGAACCAAGTACTCAACGTGATTGCCCTTTAGGTTTATTTTCAAAGTTACTTTACATAGATTCCCACATCTTACTGTGTTTATCAGGTACTGAATGAATGAATGAAACTGTTACCCCAGGAAAACCTTGGGGTAGGAATTAGTATTTTGGGTAGAGTACACAGGTAAACACACCTCCATTTTTACGATCTCCTTTTCCTAAGAAGGGCCCACTGTACCTACTTGGTATTATAATTTTGAAACCTATAGCATTAAAAGGAAAAAAAAAAAGAGTAGAGAACATTTTGGAATTTCTTAAGCAGGTTAAAGTACTCAACATTTAACTACATTTATTAACAGGGTTCCCCTGGGAAATAGATCTTCCTGCCCCCCAACACAGCCGAGGAGTACAGACCAGACATACCTAAGCACCGTTGAAATCCTAAAGCTCTCCCGTGCAATCACAGGCCTCACGATGCCACATACAACTTGGGCGATTCACTGAAGGTTGAATGAGGGTTAAAAAGCCCTCTACTATTTCCATAGATGGCCTTCAAGAAAGAGAAGTAAGATGTTAAATCAAAATTCAGGAGCACAGGGATATGACTGTGAGAGAATTCAATTCCAATTTCTCGACACGCTGTCCCCTCTGCTCCTCACGATTAGAGTGCGAGGTTCATCATTCCCATCTCTGGACCTGAGATAATCTAAGGACAAATGAGTGACCAAAAATATCCCATTAGCATGACTGCTCAGCCCACCACTGTGGCCGTTCCAGATTGAAAACTGTAACTCTATCTAATAGCACAAAGCCACACGTTTATTTGCATCTTACGAGCAATCATTCAGGAGACAGAAGCAGCTGGCTAAATCATCTTGCCCTTATTTAATTTACCATTCTCCTCTCACATTAGTTCTGCTGCAGAAATAGGACTGCAGTTTCCTCTCAGTAATGCCCTGACAACTCAGAACCAGAAAGAATCACTGGACTCTGCTGGTTCCCTGCGTTTCCTTAAGAAAGAGAACCAGTAATGGGATGCCATTGCGTGGACGCAAACCGACCTCCTCCTCTTCCGCAGTCAGGGCAAGATAAATGCTGACCGAAAGTGCACTGTGGGATTTCCTCCTGTTCCAATGTTCTTTCACTGTGTCTGTTTTGAGTGGAGGGTCTATGTCTTACAGATGGTCACCCCTTAAAACATCACTTCTTAGGTAACAGCCAGCTAATGCTGACTTGGAACAAAGTGAAGAGAAACTTCAGTGTGAAGGAGGCAATACCTGCACCAAGGTTCTGAGCTGGAGGCTCTACCTGGAGCTGTCTAGCGCGTCGCCCTGGGAACACAGTGGGAATTCTGCACGGTCAGGAGAGGACAAGAGACCCCAGGCCAGGGGCTCCTCTGAGCTGGCGCAAGGATTTGTTTTAGTTCTGTTTTGAGACCGGGGATTTTGAGGATTTAGACCTCTCCACGAAATTCCTATTCAGATCCCAGTGCAGTCTAGACTAGCATGTTCAACAGAAATAAAGTGCTAGTAACGAATGTTAACTTTAAATTTTCTAGTTGCCACCTTAGAAAAAGTGAAACAGGTAAGATTAATTTTAACAATATATTTATTTAACTCAACATATCCAAAATATAGCTGTTTCAACAAGTATTGAATACACAACAATGATCGATGAGATATTGTACTTTTTTTTTTTTTTTCATGTGAAGTCAACGCAATCCAGTGTGTATTTTACACTCAAAGCTCCTCTCGCTTTGGACTGGCCCCATGTCGGGGCCCAACAGCCACCTGGAGCTAGGGGCCACCACACTGGACAGAGCGGCCCTAGACACCTGAGCGGGACGGCTCTGTGGGGCTGGTTCGTGGGTGGTCAGAGCTGTGTGTTGGCAATGACAAAAAGTCTCTCTGTTACAAGGTGGTCAGAAGAAAAGTCCCTGGCCTGGAAGCTCCCAGACGTTCTTTAAATTCTTCTAATAACTAGAACATAAACTGTTTCTAATCATCACAGCCTGAGGCATTTCACCCAACACCTCAATGTGCTCAAAATAAGGAAATTCTTATTTTGCTGCCTTTGCAGAAAAAATTAATTCACTGTTTTTCCTACTACTCTGAGCATCTTGCTTTTCTTGATATCTTGCATTCTCTATAAGCCCTGTGCTCTGTTACTATACCAAATAGATCAAATTCAAGTTCAAAGTCAATTCAGAACTCCAGCTCTCATCTTGAAGCCTAATCATGAGCTAATAGTTCTAAAATAAAACCTTCACTTACTGAAAACCTATATACCAAATATTCTGCTAGGCACTTCATGGACATTACCTCCAACCCTTCAATGGTAGGCAGTGTCACCTTCATCACAGTTGAGAAAACTGATGCTACAAGAGGTTAGTAACCTGCCCAAGGGCACACAAAGAGGTATTAAACCCAGCTGAGTCTAACCCTAATCTTCTTGACTTTCCACATGTCTTCTCTGCCTTGTTTTTTCAATAAGGCAGCCACCGCCTTCTTATCCTCAAATGGCCCACTCGAATGCAAGCATCTCTACATAGGCTGAATTCTAAACATCAATTCCTTCTTCATTCCTCTGGGAACAGAAACCAGCAAGAAAACAACAACCATCTGTCACTACCGAGCTTTTCAAGAAGCAGAGGAAAAGAAATTTTCTCCAGCCAAAGTCCTAGTTAAAGAAATTCACTAAGTACCTCCCACATTACACAGTCCCGCCCACCAGGTGTCTATTTAGGTGCCCAACAGTCATTTCAATTGCAAATTAGAGGTCACCCTGGTAATAAGGCCCTCCTCTTCCATTCTCGGGGAACTCTGGTCCCCAAAGTCATTAGAGCAAACTTGTTTCAATTGCTTTGACTCTGCCTGCACACAGGTTTCTCTGCGGGGACCTCTGCTATTTCCAAGCTTCCGCTCCCCTCGCATAGGCGGTTGCTAAGGAGAAGAGAGCTCTGCCTTTGTAATCACTGCCTGAAGCTCATCTGCTAACTCCCCCAGTCCTTTCCTTAACTACAAGGGCCCCTGGCTGCTTAAATCTGTAAACTCTGCCTTTTGCACCCCACGAAGGCTCGGAGGCATCAACCTGAAGTCATAAACAAGGCCCACTGATGGCTTCTGCTCCAACGGCAAGTTCAGTTCCTTCAGGGACTCCGCGCTTTGAGGAACTCTCTCTGAGTAACCATGGGTCTTAGCATTTTATGGTAAGTACTCAAACTAGACGAGAAAAGCCAAGAACTGCGTGGGACCACAGCAAAGCATGTCTTCGTGAGGAACTGCCTCCCCCCAAATCCAGTTCATCGGGCTCTGGGAAGATGGCCCTCTGATGTCATGTCAGTAGGAAAATGGTTTTCTGCACTGGAAAAAATTTCAGGCTAATTCTACCTCCAAAATGTCCTTTTGCTCAAAGCAGCCAACCTTTCCTCCAGGTATAGCTTTGCTCCCACAGTCAAGATCCTAAAGCAAGACCTTGCTCCTCCAAGAGGAACCAGGGACCTCCAGTACCCCATCGGCCTCAGGCGGAAGCGGCTGCATTTTAACACGATGCCCAGGATCAACATTAAAGCTCAAGAAGCCCTGGTCCACAACACAGCCGCAAAGAATCTGCCCTATGAGTTCATAAATTGCCGGGGCGGTTGGTGCACTCTGCAATTTTTCATTTAATTCCCATCAGGCTAGGAATTGTGGCGCTTTTTTAAGCCTATTTTTCTTGCCTAAAACTGGACTGAAAATAAAATAGTTTCCAGAGGAAAACCAACTTTCCTCATGTGATCCTAGAATCCCGCTGCCATCTTCACTTTATGAAGTAAAAGCTTGGCCTCTATGACCCCACTGCTTACACACAGACACATTCATTACTAAAACATTTTTTTCAAGTGACCACGTGGACAATGCCTGAAATAACTGCCAAACAACAAGCAAATAAATGCATTCTTATAAAAGCCCTACGTACTTTCTTTTCATGATCACTGCAAATTCTGTTAAATTGCCTCAATTTAAACTGAAGGAAATGAAAAAAAATGTTAATTTTTTAAACTGCAGGAAACTATGTTTAACAAGATACATAGCTAAAATATCCCGAGTTCTTCCTTCAGCCATTTTGAGGTGGTACAATTCTAAGATCTAAACATTTTAATACCAATGCCTATATGTTTTATTAGACAATGTGAATCATTTTGGAGTCATTTTATTATAAACAACTCTCTTCATGTTGTTATTCCAACAGGTAAGTGGGAATCATATTCCTAATGTGAAAGTTTATATTTTACTTCACAATCCTACTTTAGACAGTTATTTCTTTCATTTATAACCATTAAATGCGTAAAAACATAAAGAAATACCAATGTATTAGCCAAAGGGGTGCTGATGCAAATTACCAGAAATCTGTTGGCTTTTATAAAGGGTATTTATTTGGGGAAGAGGCTTACAGTTTCCAGGCCATAAAGCATAAGTTACTTCCCTCACCAAAGTCTACGGCCAAGTGTTGGAGCGAGACGGCTGCTGACATCTGCCAGGGTTCAGGCTTCCAGGTTCCTCTCTTCCCAGGCTTGCCTCTCTCTGGGCTCAGGCTTGCTTCTCTCCACAAGGCCAGATGTAGACTCTCAGGCAAACAGCTCGTCTCTTCCCGGGGCCTTCTCTCCTTCCTCACGACCAAGCTCCTCTCTCTGCTTGCTTCCCCGGGATCCAGCATTAAAACTCCAACACCAAATTCCAACCCTGTCCTTTGCCATGTCTTTTATCTTTGAGACCCCACCCACCAAGGGGTGGGGCTCAACGCCCTACTGACGTCGCCCAATCAAAGCCCTAATCATAATTTAATCACGCCCAGAGGAACAGACCAGTTTACAAACATAATCCATATCTATTTTTAGAATTCATAACTATATCAAAATGCCACAACCAATTTAACAGTGAACAAATGTAAAGAGAATAATACATACCTCCCACCTTTTTAAAAGCAATTTAACTATTTTCCACACTTTAAGAAGGAAACGATTTAGCTTTTTAAAAAAAAAAATTTTTTTTTTAGGAAATGCCGGGGAATGAACCCAGGACCTTGCACACGCGAAGCCGGCGCTCAGCCACTGACCTACACCTGCTCGCCATGATTTTGCTTTTGACAGTTTTAACGATCTGATGATCAAAGGCCTAAGACTGAGAAATCCTAAAAGACTGTTGAAAAGACGACACAGTTTTAAAAAACATTGTCAAGAACACCAGAGCCAAATGCCCGAATTCAAACGAAACTCCAAAAGATCATGCTCTTTCATACTGTGCCTCTGCCGTACTCTGTTGGGCTTTAGAAGCCTATTTTTCTTAACGGATGATCCCATTCTTGGAAATAGAAAAGAAAAGCAAAAAAAGATACATCCCCCCCACCCCCGCCCCGATTCCTTTCTGTTTAAAAAAAGATGGACAAAGTCAAAATCCCAAACACATTCTGGCTCTTTGGTCTCTCAGGGAGTTTCCTATTGAAAGTCACCAGCTCATTTTCCAGTTGCTGGACAGACAATGGGGTGGAAGCTGCCCCTTGATGCTGCTGCTATAAGCAGGTCAGTTGGCTCCTGGCTCTTCTTTTCTTTCTCCAGAAGAGAGAGAACAGAATGAAGGACCCACGGGGTCCATTAAATGCCTCGAGGAACTGCACTGAGATGACCAGAGTATAAGCTGCGTAAGGGCAGGGGCCAGGCTGGTCCTGTCTCTGCAGAACCCTCGGGGCCTGGCAGCCTCTGCTTGCAGTGGAACGAGCACGTGGCTCCCAGCTCCCTGAGCAGCCCATCTGCAGACACTCCTCCTAGGCAGGAGCACTGCTCTGCCTGGGTGCTCAAGGCACGGCGATGCTTTTTCTGCATGGGTAAGGCTGCGAGGTCAGATGTCCCTAATGCGGGCAGCCTCCATACTGTGTGACGTGGCAAGCTAATCAAGCCAAACTGAGCCATGAAGAGAGCCGAGAAGATGACGAAGAGTCTGGCTGCATGAATCCTTTTGCTACAAATAATAATAATAAAAAGCTCAGCTGCTTTGCACGTTATTTAATTACACTGAGGGATAAGAGAAGGAAATGAGCTCAAATGCCAATTTTACTGCGCAACGGGGAATGCCTCCCAAGCACTCCTGCTTGCAGATCGAGCGACAGGCGTGGAAGGGGGAGGGCAAATGTGCCAGAGAAAGTACAGAGAAGGCAGCAGCCCTGGAAAGAGGACGGCTGGGGCAAGGGAGCGAGGGAGGAGGAGAGGGAAACGCTAAGGCCAGAAGGTAAAGACGCAGGCTCGTGAGCAGGAGCCGAAGAGCACGGCCCCCCAGAGCCAGTGGACGAGGCCTGGGACGAGGCTGCCCACGAGGCTCATGTGCACACCGCTGTCCTAATCCTCGTGGCCCCCTTGCAAGACACCCGAGACGCCCTGACCTCTGGGTTCCAGTGGTCGCTGTCATCTCCCTGCTTCTACTCCCCGTCCCTGGTCTAGCCCCACTCTCCAGCCCCTTACCCCGAGCACCCACTCATCCCGTATTCACCCTCAGCTCCCTACCAAGAGCTGCCTCTGGCCAGGAGCTGGGTTCATCCTTGCACAGACAGACGGGGGGAGACACCCCCAGGGCACCCCTCAACCAAGACAGATGGGAGTTCATCAGCATCATCCCCTTGCCTCTTCTCTCTGCCCTCTAGTCTATTCGCCTCCCCAAAGTCAGGCAATGTCTTTGTCCTTCTATGGATGACTCAGAGGCATGTTCTACAGTGTCTCCCAGAGGTTCCCAGTGGGACTGCACCCCAGATGCCTACTGCAGTAACCTCCTTGATAATACACCCCGTTTTGGATTCCTTCATTTCCTCGTCTCACTCTCAACTCCGCATTCTCCCACCAGTACTTTCTGGGATGACCTTCCAAATAAATTGAACGCAATCAAACCTGTGCCATGGGGGTCTGCTTCAGAGGGAACCCAAATTAAGGCTCTGCCCATCCCCAGCTCCTAGCACAGTACCCAGCACATAGTAGGTCCTCAATAAATATCTGTTGAATGAATGAATGAACTATTACAGGTAACCCTCCCCTTTGATGCTGGTGATCAAGAAACATTTTGTGACTCACTCACTGAACGCTTCTGTTACATGCCCTTGTTTCCAGCTGGAACACAGATTCTGAGAGGGGCCCGGGGGCCACAGAGGTTCCTGTTGGGCAACTGTGCTAATTACAAGAACCGATCCAGACGGAAATCAGTGGAATAGTTTTAAGTCAGTGGACAGACGCTTCAATTCTCAAACTCTGCACTGAAGCATTTAGAGAACTGTCATGAGAGTGCTACTGAAAGTCGCTCCTACATGCCCTCCCAATGCCAAATTCTCGCACTTCCTTGGCTTCCACTGGACGCTCTGAAGTCAAGAACCAGCACCAGCTCTCAGGGTCAGGATCAGATGCGTGATGTGCGGAGCCCACTGCAGAAGGAAAACCGGGGCCCCTTGTTCAAAAATTATTAAAAATTTCAAGATGGTGACAGCGGAGCATTAAAGCACGCACAAGGGTCCCTGCGTGACTGTTCAGGCTCATGTGCCCGTGAAGCCGGCCCTGCCAAGAACTCATCAGAGGCTTAAGAAACCACCCTGGGCCTCAGTTCTTCTCAGAGAAAAGGGAAAGGGGAGCGTTCTGTCTCATTTTAAGTTAGGTCACAACAAGCCTACACGGCTCAGAACAGTAGGGAGGGCTGTGGGCAGCTGTTGAGGGCAGCGCAGCCCACATCCCCTTCAGACTTCCCAAACACGCACCGGATCAGTCAGGGCACACAGCTACCCGCCGCCTGCATACCGGCTCCCCCGGCTAACAACTCCTTGGTTGCAATTATCCTGTTGAGTCCCACAGTTTAAACACACGATTATAGAACCAAAAGAGATAAGATGCCAGAGGTTGTAAAAGGTCTCAGGAGCTCCTTCAATAAAATCCATTCAGTTTAACCACTCGAGGTCATGGTGGGGGCACAGCTAAAAGGTCAGAAGACTGTGGCAGAAAAAGGAAAGGGGAACAAAATGGCCTGCAAGTGTCAAACCTAAACCATAGGGACCTGCGCTTGGGGGAGACAGGTAGATTGAGGTGATGCCAGGACGAGCTGTGACCACAGCACACCTGCGGAAACACGACCAAGATGGGACACGGCTCATTGCTGCTGCACCTGTGAGGAATGTGAGACCCTGGAAGCAGGGTGGGGAGGAGGAGGAGAAGCAGCCTGCTAATGTTGTAGGTCTCCAGGGGACAGACCCCGCATCAAACACGATGACCACAGAGCCCTGGGCTTCCAGGCATGCAGTAGGAGTATTCACCAGGGCAAGCATGCAGAAACAGTGACTGAGAGCACACTTGAAATCCAATTAGCTACACCAAAAGCAGGAGCAACAAAAGACAAAACAGGTCAATGGGACGTCACCCACATTAAAAATGTTTGTGCATCAAAGGACATCCCCATGAAAGTAAAAAGTAAAAAGACAACCTACAGAATAGGAGAAAATATCTGGGAATCACAAATCTGTTAAGAGTTTACTATCCAGATTATATAAATAAATCCTACAACTCAACAACAAAAAGACAAACAACCCAGTTTAAAAATGTGCAAAAGACTTGAACAGACACTTCACCAAAGAAGATAATACAACTGGCCGATAAACACCTGAAAAGATGCTCAGCATCATTAGCCATTAGGGAAATGCACATCAAAATCATGAAATACACACTCACTATAATGGCTACTATTCAAAAAACGGAAAATAACAAGTGTTGGAGCAAGTGTGAATGTAAAGTGTTGGTGGGAATGTAAAATGGCGCAGCTGCTGTGGAAAATCAGCCATCCCAGTTCTGGGTCTATACCCAGAAGAACTGAGAGTAGGGACTCGAACAGACATTTACACACTGATGCTCTGGTGGCATTATTCACTGTTGCCAAAGGATGGAAGCTACCCAAGTGTCCATCAATAGATAATGGAAAAACAGAAGGTATGACATGCACACAACGGCGTATTATTCACTTGTTAAAAGGAATGGAGTTGATAAATGCAACAACATGGATGAATCCTGAAGACAGATTAAAAAAGGAATATTACTGTATCATCTCACTGATATGAAATAATGAGAATAAGCAAATTCATAGAGTCTGATACCAGAATACAAAATTTCTGTTTAGGATGATGGGAAAGTTTTGGTAATAGATGGCAGTGATAGCAGCACAATTTTGTGAATGTAATTAACACCACTGAGTTATATATTTGAATGTGGTTAAGGTAAGAAATTTCAGGTTGTATGTATGTTACTAGAATAAAAGTATTTTTAAAACCATAGGACTGACAACATAAATAGCAAATCTTAATGTAGACTATGGACTACAGTTAATAGTATAATTATAATAATAATGTTTCATCAATTGTAACAAAGATACCACACTAAAGGAAAGGGTTAATAACAGAGAAAACTGTGGGGGGGGGTGTATATGGGCACTCTGTATTTTCTACATGATTTTTCAGTAAACCTGTAACTTTTTAATTTAAAAAAATTAATCCGACTAGTCACAAATGTTTTTTACTGATATGTCAGTTGATTTGTTTTATTATACAGAATACTTTTTAAGGTTTCTCTTTGTTTTCAATCCCACCATAAAATATTTTTTTTTAAAAAAAGACTGCCTCCGTTTGAAATGTTGGTATTTACCAGAATTTCATTGCATGAAAAATCTCTCTACAGATTCATCCTCAGCTGGGTACACGATACTGAGCTGTCAGTCACGTCGGGGACCTTTGGGACCGTACAAGATCACTTCAACTCAAGTGAAGGAGCCAGGGGCTAGCAGTCAGACAGTTCTGGATCAAACCCTGGTTCTGTTCCTTACAGGTTACGTGACTCTGGGCAATGAACTAGCGTCCACAGGCGAAGGGTCCTTTTACTCTCCAAGGAGAAAGGGACCACCTGTCTGGCTTATTATTATGGGGGAGAAATCAGAGAACGGTCAACGTCAAAAACACAACCTGCTCAAAGCAAGCTCCTGACGTCCCCGGCGACCTTGTCTCACCTGCAGCCTCGGTGCTTGGGCCCAAGTCCTGGGAGTTACGTTTTAATTTTCTTAATTCCAAAGACCTAGATGTCAGCACAGCCTAACGGCTCATCATTCAAACTCTCCCGAATCTGACCGGCCCTGTCCAGCCCCAGGACACCCCAACCTGTTTCAAGGCACTGTCACCTCCCCAGTGCTCGCCCTGCACACGTTCTCCCAGGTATTCCCAACACAGGGGCCAGCATGCTCTTGCTGCACAGAAGAGCCCTCCGAGGGCAGCCGACGCGCCCACCCTGACCTACACCGGTGGTTCTCAAGCGCGGGCCAGTCTGCACCTCGGAGGACACGTGGCACGTCTGGAGCCATCCCTGGTTATCACAAATCGGGGCGGTGCTACTGGTGTCTAATGGGCAGCATCCAGAGAAGCTGCTAAACATCTGCCAGGCACAGAATTGCCCTAGCCCAAAATGCCAGCAGTGCTCAGGCTGGGAGACCCTGCCCTCCAGGGCCGGCAGGCACCCCGCCCCCACCTCTCTGGGCTCACCTCCCCCTCCTACCTGTCCCTCTCCAGGCTGCAGAATGGCTCCCTTCCTCTCCCTCCACTCAGGACCACCGCACGGGCCGCTGCTGTGCCCAGACGTTCCTCCTGTGGATACCCATAAGGCTCATGATTTCACCGCCTTCAGGCCTCTGCCAGTCTCTTATTTTAAATCACAACTCCCCTCACTGCTGCCCTCGCATTTTCCGCCTCCTGGTCCCTTGCTTCATTTCCTCCACAGCACTGTCACCACCTGGCCCACTCATCTTGTGCTTGTGATTTTCTGCCTCCACCTGTAAGCCCCATGACAGTGGGGGCTTTTGCCTGATTTTTTCACTTTTAAATCCCTGGTACCCTGTAGGTTCTCAATAAATATTTGCTGAAATGAACGCGTGAGTAAGTGAATGAATGCACAAGCGAATATTATTTTCTAAATGCACCTCAACTGTCGCTGGGAGAAAGCTTCTAGCTTGAATGAGTGAGAAAAGATATGTTTTTGATTTATTACCAGGGTCACATTCAAATCTGTTTGATGTCAAAACACAGAAAGCCGTCAGAATAATCCCCAAATGCTCCACAACGCTCCCCTGAAAAGGCATGGAGGGAGCGGCGGGAGCCCCGACCCCCCATCCTTGAACCTTCTATTGCAGTGCGCACCTGTGAAGGGTTATACCACTGGGTGAGGTCTGCCTCTGACAACTGTAATTTGCCAACCTAGAAACTAGTGTGCGTTGTTGGAAAAATGCACTATACTTATGGAAGATAAAGGATAGAATATTTAAAAATCAGGGCAGTTCTGGGAACGCTGGGCCATCCGATACTTCTATTTCCAGAGCCCCTCAGCCATGGCTCTATGAAATATGGAGCCCCTACATAGCACTGCATAAGGTGTTCACCATGACAATAGAGAAGATGCAGTCCTTGCCCTCAGAGGGCTTCCAGGCCAGCACGTTGTTGGACTGGACCAAAGCACGCCGTGCAAACAGAAGGCAGGCTAGTTTCAGTGCTTTGAAAAGGAACAGAGAAGGGGTAACTGGGGGTCCAGGGGAGTGATGGACCTCAGCAAGTGGAGAGGGAGGGAAGGCCTGGAGAGGGAGCCACCCCTGGTATTTCCTGAAGAGAGCACATGGGAGGGCATGGTTGTGTTTTAGAAGAAGTCAAGTCTTCCAATTTGGCAAGAACAAAGGTCACCTGTACGGAAATGGCAGGAAACAAGAAAAAGGTTAACTGTAGCCAGAACAGAGGAGCTGAGTGCCTGAGGCCCCTGGCTTGGGTTCAGTATGAAAGGACAGGCAGACAGCTGAAGCTCAAAGCTCAGAGGCAGCAGGGGTGGTTTTCTCTCTCTGGGTTCTCCTGGACCTTCCCAGGATGTAGCATGGCCGGAAGGAAAGGAGCCGACTGAGAGAAGCAGGCTAGGAGGAGAAGCAGAAGAAAAGTAAATAATTCTGGCTAGATGCAGAAGGAACCCTGGCCAAGAGAGCCAGGTCTCTACAAAGGGCGTGGGCCATCCCTTGGGAAGCAGGGGAGAGCTGGTGCCTCACCTTGCACAGGGCAAACCCCGCCTCAACTTTTCCCACACCCAGGAGGCGAAAAAATCATCAAGAGGCCAAGGCGAGAAAAGTGAGTTCAATGGTCACTATGACCTCAGCGACTATTCAAAATTACAATGCCCAAAGTTTTTATGCAGTTTATCAGCTGGTTTCAGAGAAGCAGAATCAAAGGTTCAGGATTATTTTTCCATAGATGTTAGGGTGGCCCTTTCCTGAAAAGAGACTCACTCCAACCATAAGCCTCTAAAACTCAGACGGAAGTTTCTAGATTGTGTTGGCAGAGGCTAATCTGGCATTAACAGAAGAAAACAATCAAAATGAGTTAGAACAAATACTATTTTTTTTTTACTTTCTTTTGATGCTTATCTCATGAGTGAATATGTAAAATGTGACACTGAAGCCAATACAAGGTGAAAATGGCTGTATGATTTGACAAATCTGTTTTTATTTTTTAAAAAACAGCCAGCTGTGGTCAAGGGACAATAAGGGTCAATCCATCACCTTGATCAGCATTTATTTATTTGACAAATATTTACTGAGCGCCTTCTATGCCTCAGGCCCTATTCTAGCTGCTTGGACACATCAGCAAGCAAAACAAAACCCCATCACCTGCAGACTTACATTCCAGGGAGGAGAGAGAAAGCAAACATTAAACACAATAAAGAGTTAAAGTATATAGTATGTTGAAAGGAAACACAGAGCAGGTTAGGGGATTACTAAGAAGGCTAGGTTTGTAACTGAGCAAAGACTTGGAGGTGAGAGAAGGGCGGTCCCTGGAGAGGGAATAGCCAACTGAGGTAGTCTGAGGCTTTTCTGGACCCCAGAAAAGATCACGTCTTCAGGGCTAATCCATTCCTGTAGGTGTGAACCCACCATAGGTGGACCTTTTGATTAGATCACTTCAGTTAACGACCTTTGGTTAGATTACCTGAGTAAGGCATGACCCGGGGTAGGTCTTAATCCTCTTACTGAGTCCTTTATAAATGGGATGAACACAGAAAGAAATGCCTGGAAACTGACAGAGAGAAAGCCCCAGAAACTTAGAGGCAGCCACAGAAACCAGGAAGCCGAAAGCGGGACCCGGAGGAGAAGACCCACCACCATGTGCCTCCCATTTGACAGAGGAGTCCAGGATCGCTGACAGCCGGGCTTCAGGGACAGAGCATCACCTGATGCCTGGATCTGGCCATTTTCACAGTCTCAGAACTGTAAGCCTGCAACCTAATGAATCCCCATTGCAAAAGCCACCCCATGAAATAAAAAGATAAAGAACAACAATAAAAAGCCACCCCATTTCTGGTATACCGCCTTGGGCAGGTTTTAGCAAACGGAAACACCAAGGAAAGACAGTCAGAGGAGAGCGTGCTGGTTGTTCAAGGAGCAGCTGGGAGGCCAGTGTGTCTGGGCACAGCATGCTGGGGGGAAGTAACGGCAGCAGTCGTGGCGTCACCTGGCAGAGGGCCCTGCAGGCTGTACAGCAGGGGCTCTGGCTTGGAGGGCTCTGGGCAGGGAGGGGCGGGCTCTGACGTGTGCTTAATACACTCTGGCTGCTGATGGAGAACAGACTGGGGGGTGGGGCGGGGGGACAAGCCGGGAAGGAAAGAGACCAGTCATCCAGACGCATGAGAATGGTGGCTCGGATCAGGATGGCAGCAGCGGGAGTGGCGAAAAGGAACTGGGTACGTTTGGAAAGTGGAGCAGACAGGATTTGCCAACATGCCACATCTGGGTGTGAGAGAAAGAAAGGAGTCAAGGAAGATTCTAAGAACAAGACCAAGCAGTGTGCCTTTGGTAAATCTCAGTATAAATGCCAAGAAGTACCTAGAAAAAGGAATACGCCACTTAACGAGGTTTCTATTTCAGTACCTCCTAGTCAGTAGGGCCTTTCATTCCAGGGCGTCTGTCCACCTTCAAGAAGCAAAGCACTCACGGCCAGCAAGTTTCATCTGTGAGTGGTTCTGTCCCAACAGAAAAATGATAGCGGTGTGCCAGAGGGTAAACATTACATAAATTAACACGTGTTTTTAATCAATAAAAGTAGGGCCTGGGGGAGGGGATGTGGCTCAAGCAGTTGAGCCTCTGCCTCCCACACAGGAGGTCCCAGGCTCGGTTCCCGGTGCCTCCTGAAAAAGCAACAAGCGAAACAACAAGCAAAACAAATTAAAAAACCAACTCAGGAAATCCGATGTGGCTCAGTGGTTGAGCACACGAGGTCCCGGGTTCAATCCCCGGTCGGTCCCGAGTACCTCCAAAAAAACAAAAGCAGGGCTTACTGGTGGTATGTGTTATATGCATGCAACAGTACGTAAAAGCACCTTACAGGCCATCATTTGGCCCCCTGTGGCAATGTCTTACTTCTTTAAAAGTCAACCGATTGCATAAAAAATGTTGTCTCCTTGCCATAAAAGCCAGTTACCAAAGCTAAAGGTCACGAGGCAGGATGTCAGGTCATCACCCCCAAGTGGTTTCTTGTGGAATTAATTTAAACCAAAACACAACATAAAACCCATGGTCATGGTAACGCTATTGATCGGAATTTTTAGAACTGAAGGAACAATGGATGGTTTTCCAACATCGCACACTCAACGGCATCTCGCTGTGGCGTCCTCTGTGCCAGGCGCGTGTCACCCACAACTTTAAAGGAGCAGCTTTCTAAGGTGAAGGAGACAGTCCCCAAAAAGCCCCTTGGAGCTGACACTGAGCCAATTAAAGCCAAAGGAAATGAAGTCAAGAAAGAAGACCCAGCGCGGTGGTCTCTTTTCCGTGCTCGCTGTCACAACACAGCCGCGCTCTTCTCTGATCAAGGACCAGCTTCAGAATCGCAGCCGAAGGCCCCAGGAGCTTAAGATTCATCGCACAGAGCAGGGCGCCTTCTATCTTCAACTTCAGCCCTTCTCTGAAGCGCCCCATATTCTAGCACATTCCAGTTGCTTTATATTTTTAAAATTAATTTTGCCTCTCCTAAAGGAAACCCAGAATAAGAAAATCGGAACTTGCAAAAATAATATAACAGCGAGGGTAGTTCATGTTAAGGAAGATTCTTTAGTTTACAAATATTTTTACTAAAAGGATTTTTTGAAAATAACTTCATAGATGAGTCTACTTTTATTGAGATGGAAAGACATAAATAGATTAGGTTGAACTTAATGAAACTGTTAATATTCAATCATTTTTACCTAAAGAAACAGCAATTTCATCCGTTTCAACCTAAGATTTACTAGTAATGTATCAGTACGTCCATATGAAATTAAGATAATGTTTCTCAATAACACACATGAATGGAAAAGTGAGATTCAATTTTCCCTAATTCAATTTGCGACTTTAAAACATTTATATATAATATTTCCACAAACCATAAAAAAACATTTAAAACATTACTCATCACTCCCCCTAATTGCAGTTATAAACAAGAGAACTTTAAAAAACCAGATACACTGGATTAGACCAGCATCCTTATCTAAGTAAGCTTCCCTGGCTTGAGGGTCCCTCTGGATCCAGATCCAGCAGCTCTTTCCTCTACCTGTAGGCATGATCAAGAACCTGTCCCTCCTCGGAGGCACCCCAGCCCTTCCCCGGCCTCCTGCCTGCCTTGCTTAGGAGGCACCTCTCTGGTCTATTCTGCAGGAGCCCTGCCAGCCATTCTTGCTTGGTGGCCCACAGCTCAGGAAGGAGGGAAAGGTGGCCACAGGCACGCGCTCCTCACCTCTGCATCGCCGTGGGAGACGGGCTGACAACGCAGTCTGGAAGCTCCTCCATGACACCGGGCCGGGACACGGGGGGCTGCAGCACAGCCTTACGTCACGGGATGGGGGAGCACCGGCTCCACTAGGGCTGCAGAGTGAGCTGGGGAGAGCACTCACGCTCGCACATCATCCTCCAAGGGCTGGGTCGGGGTTTCGCACCGGGCTGTCCTCCGGTTCAGCCGACAACACGGAGTCTCGTGGCTTTGCAGGAAGCAGGGCAGCCGGACTCCCATGTCCCTGAAGAAGGCCGCCTTGAGTCCTGAAGTCTCCAGCGAGTGAAAGCTTCAGCCCCCACTAAACAGTCTTCCTTGGTGAATAGGATTTAATATGAGCACGTACGTGTGACGAAAACCACGTGTTCACTTTTTACTCTTCCTGCATGTGTGCCCCCAAAGCCTTAGCGCACAGGCAGATGAGCAAGTGGAGCGGAGCCGGGGGCCCCTCACGGCTGGCCAGCAGAGGGGCAGGGGCTGCAGGTCCAGACCTTGAAACAGAGAGTCCCGCGTCCCAGGCAAACCGGGACGGTCGGTCACTCAATACGAGAGCGCATTCCGCCTGACCCTCCATGCCCAGCCCGCCAGAAGCTCCCTGTCACAGGTTATGACAGTCCTGCTGTTTGTTTAGAGGAGAAGCAGGTAAACTGCCCACGTCTGCATTCAATAAATATCACAGGTGCATGCTCTGCAACGAGCTACGGGCGCCCCCCAGAGATGATTTTGTGTTAGGCCCACGAGTAACCGGGCAAATTCCCACCAGCCTTCACTTCTAGACAAAAAAAAGTTAGAACAAGACTCCCTGAGGCACTTCAGCAGGGCAGAACGTCTTTTCCAGCCCAGCCACCTTTACAGCATCCTTTACGATGAGAATGCCCAGATGTCATAAGGGGAAACCCTTCACCCTTTACCCTCTTGAACCCTTTACTCTTGGGATGAAGCTAGAGTTATGAGCATGGCAGTTTTTATGGCTATAAAATTACTGCAGCCAACCATCAATTGGTTTATGCAAAATGTAGTTTGTGAGTGTTTACCATGGGCCAGGCTATGGGTGAGATACTGTGGAAACAAGAACAAAAAAGCAGATAACGCCCCCCACCCTACCCTCCACTGCTGCTCCCATAACTTCCTAAAATCTATTACTTGCTCTGCCCTTCCTTTCCTCACATCATTTCAGGAGGTTAGCCCAAGATCTGAGAGCAATTCCCAAGTCCCACAATATTCTCCTCCTAATCTCCTTTCTTTAGCAGCCCACCCCCCAAAAATTGATAGACGGGGGGGGGCGCCTTTTGGGATCCGGTATTTGTGTTATTCTAAGTAACTCTAAAGAACACTTATTTTTTATTCATTGTGTTGTTGTAGTGAGACTCAGAAAGTACAGGGGAAAAGATATCTAATCAAGTAATCCTCAAGGAAACACTTTTGACTGTTGGGCAGTATCAAAACTTATTCTAAGGCACACCTTGGATGGTGATCGATATGGCAAGGAAACAATGCTTGGCACACTGGGTCTCCTATGGCAGGTGTGCTGTGACTTTCGGAGTCTGGTTGCAGAAATTAATTGAATCAGTGCCAAGCTTCCTTGAAAAGATTAATATTATGAACACAATGTCAGTGCCAGGGAGCTGCACACAGCGTATGAGGCCAAAGACGTTTGAGGACCCTTGATAAATGGCAACCATTTGAACATCTCTGGTGGCCTCGTCTTTATAGTTGCTCATTGCTTGGTCAAGGTCATAATTTCCAAAGAACTTTCTTCAACAACACAAGCAGGCACAACATATGGGCCTGGCAGCTTAAGTGCCTCATTCACAGTTGACTTATCATCTCCACAAGTCGCATCTCAACATTTGGCAAATACACGTATGGGTAAAAACTTCAAGGACATTTGTTCAATTATTGCTCAAGTGCTTAAATAATTTTCTTGGAACAAAATGTTCCAGGGTATTGGAGCAACAGTTGGTCCAGGAAGCATCACATTCCAAACTCCCTTTTACTGAGACAATTCTTGAGAAATCTATAGCCTTTTTTCCCTGCAAAACTGGCACCTGGAGTCCTTGAATGGGAGAGAATGGGCATGGCTGTGATCTCCATATGGGACGAGTTGGTGACATTGATGTGAACTGCATATTCCGCTGGGCACCAAGTTAGGAAGAGTGTCCCAACTTTGTGTTAAGGGCAGCATTACATTAGAAATTACACTTTTTCCTCTGTGTAAAGGAAGTTTCAATGCCTAGGATTTTCTTTTGGAGCTCAAGTCAGGCTAAATTGAAGTGGGATAAGAGGTGGCTCTCAAGGACTGACTCTAATGTGCATTCTTCTGTACCGCAAACCCACACGATCGTCTAACAAATCCCCCAAGCTGCAGGGTCCAAAGAGCAGCACCAGGTCTCTAATGGAAAAATTCTCCACCACGCAGCTGACTCTACTTGTGAAATTTAAATCTCTGAAAAATGAGCACTAGTGCTCACGAGAAGAATGTTTTCAACAATGCCACAGGCTATTTTCAGTGACGCTGAAGCACAGAGAGATTTTTATTATGACGGATATTTCTGCCACAAGGTTGTTAAGACAAGTCATGCTTCTGTTCAGAACCTTCTGCTTCACTCTGATGCAGAATGAGAGATTTCAGCACAGAAATTCCAGGGCATACGTTGATTTATGTCCAAGGTTTAAGAACGTTATGTTCCTAAACAAGGCCCTGGGACACACGTGTTCCACGGAGAATGCTGTGTTTGCAAGTTTACCAATAATTCCTGCACATGGTTGTCCTTATTTTCAACGGACTTTTATCATCCTTGCTAGAGAAGAGACTATATTGGTTAGTGGTGTGTTTTGTTTTAATTTTTTATCTAAGGCAAATAATTCCAGAATTTTCAAACTAAAGGGAGCCTGAGAGCATCTATTCCAACCACACAATTCTGAGGGAGGGCAAACCGAACAATAAAGAATTGAAAACAAGTCAGCTTTAAATAAAAGGCTCCTTCATTACTGCTTTCACAACAGCAAGCATGTATCTACTCAAAGGGGCCAAAATGCCCCAACCCTTGACTGTTAATATTTGGCATATCTCACTCAAAATCTAGTGAAAGAGCACTCATCTCCTTCCTCAGAGAAAGACCTGGGAGAAGCCGCTGGAGTAGTTTTCTACTGCTGCCATATAAGCCCCACAAACAAAGTGGCTTAAAACAACCCAACATTACTATCCTACTGTTCTGTACATTAAAAGGCTGGCACAGGCCGCGCTGGGTAAACGTCAAGGAGACAGCAGAAAGGGCTGCGTTACCTTCTGGAGGTTCTGGGGAGAATCTGCTTCCTTTTGTCCAGCTCCTAGAAGCCACCTGCAGGTTTCCATCTTCAAAGCCAGCAAGGGTGAGCAGAGCCCCTTCCAGCTTTGAATTTCTCCCTCCATTTCTTCCATCGTCCATCTCTTTCTCTCTGGCCGCAGCCAGTTCAAGTTCTCCACTCTGAAGCTTTCATGATTAGACGGGGCCCACCCAGATTATGCAGGGTAACCTCCCATCTCAAGGTCCTTAACCTTAATCACATCTGCAAAGTCCTTTTTGCCATGAAAGGTAACATATCTACAGGTTTTAGAGACTAGAACTCGGGCATCTGTGTGGGGCCATTACTCTAGCTACCAAATCAGCTGTCCTTCTGATCCTCATCTCATTCACTGGCCCAGCCAACCATCTGGTGACCAAGTTGGAATCCTGGCAGAGAATCCTAGGATTAATTCCATCTACGTACTCCCCACACCCAGTTAGTAATTAAGTATCATCAACGCCAAATCCTAATTCTATCATGTACTGGTCCCTGATTCTCGACCCTCTCTGCTATGCCTTATGTCAAGACCTCATCATCTGTAACAGACACTTTTACTTTCTCCCCCAAATTCTTCACCTCTCTTCCTTCTTCTGGCACAAGCCCTGATTTTTTTTTCAGGTACCCACACCTTCCTTTCTGAGGCCACATGCTTCAGGCAAGGCGTGTTCTGGCCCCGGTTCCAGAGGATGTCTTGACTGGCTGCTTGTAGAGGGCCTCTGCCCCTCGGTGCTTACTCTTCAACATGAGGCAACCCAGGGTCCTGAACAACCAACCCTGAGCTTGAGATTTCTTGTGCGGTAAGGTCATTCTTCTTGTTCTGTAAGCCAAATTGTGATGAGGGTCTCTGTACACTGCAGATAAAAAACATCCTAAATGGTGCATCTCTCACTAAAATGACCGTAAAATTCTACTCACAGTACTACTTGCCCTTCGGTTGACATCATCACCAACTTCTATTCTATATCCTACCCATCATCCATTTGGAAGCAGAATACCTTTTCAAACCCACTAATCTTATCACGTGTTCTCCTATTCAAAATCAGGAGTGTCCCAACACCCATAAATGTGGTACTCAAAAACCTGTGCTTCTACCCTCTAAAAGAATCTAGGAAAACTATGTAATCAAAGGTCAATTTTAAGTTGTTATCTTTAATTTTTTTCATCATAGGTTTTAAGGAATTTCTGGCGTGTTGTAAATGTTGATATTTTAAATAAAACTACCATTATATCACTCTTAAATGTATTCACTAGAGTCACCATAATTGTCCATTTAAAAACACATAAGCAAGCTCTGCTTTGACATTCATGTTTTATCATTCCTTTTTCTCTTTGATATCCTATTTCCCTCTCACTTCCCCTGTAGAATTTTATCCTAATGAATATATTTTTATGATTAGAAATGTTATAGTTTCACCTATCAGATATCTCTGCCACAAAATATTTATTTAGATTGGAATTTTTTAAGTTTTAATTTACTTTGAATTTAGCCCGAGGGTGAAACAATTTCTTCTGAGTTATACTATGGCATTTACTATTAGAAAGTTGAGAAAAACAACATAAATATAATTTTATCACTAAAATTATTAAACATACAAAGTAAAACTTTATTTGAAATGTATCTCTTAATAAGATGAATAGGGCTTTAAAAAACTAAGGCATTCATCTATGGATGAATATTACTTAATACTAAAATAAAGGTTTCAGCATCAATTTATTCCTATTTTTCATTTTTCTATATTTAAGTGCTGGTAAATCATTTCAGCCTAAATAAGTAGACAAGCGCAGAAGAGCTTAGCTGTAACTGCATCACTCAAATCTCTGAGCTCCTTTTGAGTTTTATGCCACTTTAGACAATGATCCATCATCAAAATTATTTTTAATTATCTATCAATCAAGACATAACCAAATATGCCTTCAATTTTGTTATAAGTGAAGGGCCTTATGTTTAGCACTTGGAAAGTATTTACACCATAGGACAATGCATCATTTTAAGATTCCGGAAAAATGAGAGGAATACCTTCCTTCTGTGAAATGGAAGAAGGGAGAGCAGATGCATTCTCAGGCAGATCAATTTTAGGAAAGAATATAACTAAAAATTGGGAATCTGGAAAGTTCTTCCCTTAAAGAGTCTCTGAGCCCTTGCGTGTATTCCATTAGAACATCTTTGTGCTTTAGCTTCCCAGGCTGCCCAAGCAAATACTATGAAATGGGTCAGCCTAAACAATGGGAATTTATTTGCTTGCAGTTTTGAGACCACAAGAATGTCCACATCAAGGCATCAGCAAGGTGCTGCTTTCTCCCTGAAATCCGTGGCGCTCTGGGCTGGCTGCTGGCGATGCTCGGGCCACAGCCTGTCACGTGCCAATGCACGCCGAGGCCTCCCCTGGCCTCTCAGTTCTCTTCCAGGTCCCTCTTGCTTCCTGTGGCTTTTTCTCTCTCTGCCTGGGTTTAATTATGCTTATAAAGGGCTCCAGGAATAGGACCAAGCCCGTCCTGACTGGGCCGGGCCACACCTTCCTAAAGTAACCTCCTCAGAGGTCCTGCCTGCAACGGGTTCCCACCCAAAGGAACGGCTTAAATTTAAGAACATGTTCTTTCTGGGGTACATACAGCGCCAAACCACCACAACATCTAAAGCCAGTTTGAAAACTGCCGCCTGTAGGATAACGTCAAAACTTCTTTGTCTATAATACAATGTTCCTGATGGTCTGATGCAAGCACATGCCCCATTGCCCACCCTTATCCTCTCTCCACCCATTCCTTACCAGCTTGAGAAACTGAATTATACTGGTTCTAAGTTGTTTTCATGGGAGAATATGTGTCAAAAAGACTTCCTCTGTCGACTACACTTTGATCCCTGGCCTGCTGCTATTTTAGACACAAGACATGAGTCACTGAAATTTATACCAGCACCTTGCCCCAGGCTCAGGCCAGTCCCCGGGACTCTGCTTGCTGTATGACATAAATTAACAGCAGTTTAACAAGCAATCATACGTTCAGGACAAAATCTATAAAACAAACCATCCAACCATATATTTTATTTCCTCACTCCAGGAAAACTAATCAACAATTCCAGCACTTCCTATGATAGATGAGTTTTCTCTTTATTTCCCTGCTCTCCCCTTTTTTCCCTACTAACTGGCCTTTCTGAAGCTTTCCTTAATATTTTCCTCCCCATCCCAGGTATGGGATTACTCCCACTCCTCTTTTACAGCATAGTGCTGTTACTTCTACTCAGATGTCTTCCTCATTTTGCTTGGTATTAGGATGACTTGCCATAAGCCTGGTCTCCACAGCGGCCAAATCCATTGGCTTCTTTTCCATCCTCGTTTGATTCCTTATTAGATTCCTCAGTCCTGACCTGAAACCCTCCCATTCTCTGTGCCTCCCTCTTACTCTTTTGACCACTCTTCCTTAGTTTCTTTCTTTTGCACCTCCCTTTCCCACTGCTTATATCAGAGTTCCTATTTTGCATAGTCCAATACGATCAGTCACAGGCTTGGCCACATGAGCTAACACCAAATCATATGACAGTTACTTCTGCCCAATCTGGAGAAAACAGAAATCAATAACAATTTCCTCATGTTAGGGTTTCTATTGTTTTTCTTAAAGGTTTGTCAACTGACACCGCTTAACTGTTAGTATCAGCCAGCAGATGACAAAAGTAAACAAATATTAAGGAAAAACAGAAATCACTTATATGGAGTTTAAGAGTTTTGTGTGTATACTCATAGGTTGGGATTTCATCTTACATATAAAGTAAGAACTATGGTATAATGAAAAGTATTCACATTTCTGAGTGTGTGTAATATAAATATACATATATATTAGATATAAACATAAAATTAATTTTTTTTCTATTTGTTGGACATCACAACTTGTAAGATTGGCCCAGTGGAAGGCTCAGACATTGCTGGTGGGAATGTAAAATCATTCAACCATTTTTAAGACAATTTGGCAGTTTCTTATACAATTAAGCATGCATCTATAATATGACCCAGCCATTCCATTCTTAAATATTTACCAAGAGAAATGAAAGCATGTGGACACAAAGATTTGTACATAAATGTACATAACTTTACACCCAATAGTCCAAAACTGGAAAAATCCATATATCCACCAAGTAAATAAATTGTGGTATATCTCTACAATTGACTACTACTCAGCAATCTAAAGAAAAAAAGAAACTAACTACTAACACATAGAACAACATAGTGGAATCTCAAAAACATTATGCTGAAAGAAGCCAGACAAAAACAAGTATATGATTCTACTTGTATGAAATCGTTGAAAAAGCAAAAGAAATCTACAGTGATAGAAGCAGAGTAGTGGAAGGCATGGATTGCAAAGAGGCTTAAAGAAGCTTTTTGGGGCAACAGAAGTTTCCATATTGTGATTGTGGTAGCAGTTACACTGGTGTACCTATTTGCAGAGACTCAATGAAATACAAAATGAACACTAAAAATGTATGCATATTACTGCAAGTAAATTACAGCACAGTAAAGTCAATGTCTTTTAAATGGCCAATGCACTTCCCAGCACATTTGGAGACAGCGCTGGGGATGATCTGACTTGCCCTGGATTCAGGTTTAGGCATGAGACTTACTTTAAAGACTTTGCAGGGGACACAGTAGGGAAGGAGCAGAGTAAGGCGGCACCTCGTTTTAAAGAGTTCAGTGGGTCAAAAGAGGAGCACTTACTGGAACATGCCAGAATGTTATAGATGAGGAGAAGGGCCTATCTGAGATGAAGGCAAACTGGTAGGTTCCAGGCATAAGATTTGTGTTTAGGTTTCCATGACTTGGGCATTAAGCCCTTTGGGTAGAATCTCCAGCTAAGAAGTATTATTCTTCCTGAAGCAGAGCCACAGATGACTACTTCCAAGGTGAAACAAGGTGACTTCGGACAGTTTATTGGAACTGAGAATAATAAAGAGCACAGTTTACTTGAACTGAAAATATTCAGGGGGCATATTCACTGGAACTGGCATCCTCTGGGGTCTGGGGCTAGTGATTAGATCTGAGGAATGAGACCCAGCCCAGTCCCCTAGAGTGACAACACAACAAACAATACACAAGCGGTTCTTAAACTTGATTGTGCATCAGAATCTCCTGAGGGCTTGGTACAACACAGATTTCTGGGCCCTGGGTCAGCAGGTCTGAGCAGGCCTGATAACCTGCATATCTAGCAAGTTCCCAGGTGGTACCGACATCGTGGGTAGCATACCACGGTCTACTGGACCGAGGCCCTTATATGGCTCCAGAAGAGCCTCACCAATGGATTAATTAAGAAAAGGACTAATTAATTTATTGCACCAACTATACTTTCAGCACTAACAACCACAAAAAAGGTCCAAAGAGAAAAGTTCATAATTCTTGGAAGAGAGGATAGACAAATTGTTCCTGCTCCAGACACTTTTGTGTATAGATGAGTTTTTCTCAATGCTTAGAGTACTAAGTAGCTTCTGCATTTCTGACATTAATTTTGCCACTCTCTTATCAGCAAAACGAATACCATAATATGTTCTGCTGATAGAGGACAGAGTCACAAGGTCAAAATGTACATCATTTTCTATTGTCAAATGAAAAAGACAATGATAAGAGAATTGTGAGGGTGAAAAGCAGAAATCACATAAAGCATGGAGAAACAAGGAAGGAAAACACAAATCACAATAGCACCAGAAATTCCTCAGGGGAAAGAAATAGAGCTTCAAGATATTAACAGTCAAGAGACTAAGGAAAGAAAATTAAAAGAAAACTACAATGTATAAGTAACCTGAAATATAAATAATCAGGTACAATGAACAAAATAGGTGGAGCGGGTAGAGCTCAGTGGTTGAGTGCCTGCTTCGCATGGACAAGGTCCCGCATTCAATCCCCGGTACCTCGTAAAAAAAAAAAAAGTATAAAAAAACTGAAGAAACACCAAGCCAAGAGGGAAAGAAGAGCTGTTTATTCTTTTTATTTAATATATTGTTTAGAAAAAAAGATATCCTGATATATGGTGATTTGTGAAGAGAGGGGGAAACAGATGACATTTTAAAATATTTCAATCCTACTTGCTGGATAAAACTCCAGGGAAATAGAAATCAATTTGAGTTGCTCAATACCCCAGAGGGCACAGCCGTAACAGGTCAGGTGTATCACTGGGGGTTTGGGGGAGGTGGTAGGTAGCAAGGATCTACATCTTAATCCCTAGAATCTGTGGATATGTCACCTCACATGGCAAAAGGGACTTTGCAAATGTGATTGAATTGAGGATCCTGAGATGGGGAGATGACCCTGTATTATCTAGCGGGGACGAAGGGGTGGGAACCACAAAGGTCCTTAAAAAGCGAAAGAGGGAGGCAGGTGGCTAAGAGAAGGAGCCGTGACAACAGAAACGGAAGAAAGAGTGGCGCAGCCACAGGTCGAGCAACACAGGCAGCCTCCACGCGCTGAAAAGGCCAGGACAGG
The DNA here is from genome assembly GCA_029593785.1 of Cabassous unicinctus. Taxonomy (NCBI): domain Eukaryota; kingdom Metazoa; phylum Chordata; class Mammalia; order Cingulata; family Chlamyphoridae; genus Cabassous; species Cabassous unicinctus. The sequence goes on from JAQZBX010000749.1 coordinate 53,382, forward strand.
TTCACCCCTAGAGCCCCCAGGAGGCCCACGGCCTGCAGACCCACTTTAAACTCCTGACTTCCAGAACCGCAAGATGGCAAGTGTGTGCTGCCCTAGGCCCCTGAGACGGTGGGTATCTGTTACAGCGGCGACAGGAAACTGAGACGGAGGTCCTGGGGTGCCGGGTGGAACTGGAGAGCCTCCTCTAACAGGGAGAGCAGGGCCAGGTTTTGCCAGGTCTTCCTATAGATTAGGAGACGTGGAAAATCTGTTTGCATCTTTGTTTGTTTAAATTGTTGGATACTTTTACCGTCGGCAACGATCAACACTGTGCAGAACCAGCAAAGCATGACCACACACTGACCAGTCCCCTTCTACTGTCTTTACTGGACATGACCAGTCATGTGACGGAGGACAAGGATGGACAGGGCGCCCTGAGAGCAAAGCCGCTCAGCAGCTGAACTTCAGGTGTGACATTTTCCTACACTCTAGATAATCAACGTGGCCAGCACTCTTTATTCATTCTGGGGGGGAATCATTTCAGAAAAACAATTTGCTCTTTGCAGAGGAAAGGAATTATCAAAGTGCTAACTAGTAAGATTATTACTGAAACACGACTGGATGGATACACGGTCATCACATTTGAAAACAAAGACAAAAAGAAACTCAAAACTCCAAATTATTCTGCCTTAAAATACTCCTTCTGTTAATTCTATTTTTAGGGTAAGGTGATAGAAGAAGGTTTATCACGTTTGCAGAGAGCAGGGGCCTCTCTCTCAACACCCCAGCAATCAGCCATGAATACTTACTGAGTGAAGGCAAACCAGAACACTAAGCCAGGAAATGGAGAAGTGTAAGGTGGGCTTCTCAGAGGAATTCACAACCAGGACAGCAAGCTGACATATGAAACGGCTGGCGAGCAACGAGGAGCCTTCATCACCACTGAAGAAGGACCTGGATGCAGCATGTGCTCAGGAAAGGGGGAGAGAGGCCGCGGTGGGATGCTTCAGCAGTCAGGGAAGCTTCAGGATAGGTAAGGTTTTATGCTGAACCTTTGAGGACACATAGAATGCTGTGAGAGCAGACTCCTTAAAAAATTAGAAGATGAGGTTCTGGGACATTAATAAATCAGTGGGCAGATGCGGGGGGGCAGGTTGGGGGAAAGGGAGCTTATTGCACTTGAGGAGGTCCCAAATTTATGGACGCTTCTCTCCTGCCCTAGAATCTTAAATTTGTAATTGATGCTGAAAATAAAATAAAACCTGCATAAATGACGGTCCTTTGGTGTATGATGAATTTAAAACAAGTGCCAGCGCTCCACAAAATAAGAGAAGATAATTGAGATTTCTTTCCTATTCCACTGGGTCTTGAAATTATGAGACGGGGAAGCAGTCACCATTTCCCACAGTACTCTACTTTATATTACATAATTCATGGTTGTAAAAATAAATGCAGATATATGCCTCCAATTATAGTACCTCCAACTATACCGTAAAATGAAATATTTAAGTATGTAGAAGTCCCAAATCCTGTTTTGTTTTGTTTACCCAATAGGAAGCTGTTTAGAGTTATAACCTGAATTTATTTTTCTTAAAACATGGTTCTCTGAGTTATTTCATCAGAAATGACTTCAGCAAGGGTTTGCAAAACTTATTTTGCCATTTCATCTCATAGAAAGGCCACTATAAATTAACAAAATTAGAAAACAAAAACAGAATAAATACGCACATAGGATTTTTTTGACCTATAGGAAATTAACTATATATTAGCCCTAACGAAATCTATCTAGTCTCTGGTTTTAATTTCTGATTAGATACTGCTGAGAACCTGATCACACACTATGCTTTTCAAAACCACTATGGCATTTCCCTGCATCCCTTTATGAGCAAGCAAACACGAACTTTCTATTAAATGATGTACCTTTAAAAATCACTATAAATTTCTATATAGTATTTGAGAGGAAGTTTCTAAGTACCTATCATCTTCTATCTCTGTCTGAGTTATACTATAAGAATTTTCTCACTGAAAATATCTGAATAAGTCAATTGTAATTCAGTAGTCACTGATAAAATATGCCCAGGTGTAAATAAGTAGCTGTGTGGGTTTTTCTGAAGGTGAATCCCATATGCCATTAAAGTGTTATAGTGGTGAAAACAAGCAAACCAAAACTGGGAGCTCCATGGCCTCTCCAAGAACCCACTCTGTGCATTTTAGGTAGCCCCTGAACCACTTTGTGGTGCTATGGTAACTCATCTGTTTTGACCATACACTTTCTGCTATGACAGTTTCTTCCTAGCTATTCAAAAATTGCTTCTTTGACCAAAGAAAATTGTGGGGCATTTTTACTTTCTAGCTACAGGGTTTTTCTAAGAGCCCGGCATTTCAGAACGCTGTTTGCTAGTAAGTTGAGGTTTTACACAGTTCTGTGCATGCACCTCAGGGCAGACTCAGATCCAGAGCAACCTTCTGCGGAGCACCTGAATGTAAAGTTCACACAAATTGGAATGCAGGCATCGCGATGACCACAGGAACAGAGCCTTCCATTTCGGAAGAAGCAGTGTGAACCAATATACAGTTCAGAATAAATTACGGACTGAATACAACACACCCACAAATACAATCACAGGAAAGAGACTGCTGGCCTGAAACAGAGGTTTTTCCCTGTGTCCAGAGACACCAGGTGTGTCAACCCACAGACGTCTTGGAACATGGGTCCTTCTGGGTCTCCACATGGCTATCCAAATTACTTCCGTACCATCTTGTAAAATGGCAGAAGAATCAATAAAGTCACTGGCAAGTGATTTGTGCCAAGTAAAGACCAAATATTCTAAATTACTCTAGTTAAAATTTTAATTTTGTCAAAATTGGACATCACAAGTTAGTCCAAGCAAATTTAGTACTAGCTTGTTAGAACATGTGTGATACCTATTTCTAAGTATGAAAATAATTTATATGAAATAAAATTAATCAAAATGTAGTTAAAAAATAGAGTGCCACAGATGATTTATTTGAGTTCTTCTTTAGGGAGACATAAAAAAAAAAACGTAAGAGTTGGGAAGGCACATGAAGGAACTTTCTGAAGTGAAGGTAATGTTCTAGCTATATCCTAGTGGGAACTGGGTTTGTCAAATGACAATGACATTTATCAGCACTCAACGTATGTACAATTAGAATGCATGCATTTCATTTTAAGCAAATTTCATTCAATTTCATATAAAAAGCTGTCAACAAACACTGAACTCTAGTTAATAAACACCATGCTGAAGTATGCATACTGGTGCCTGCAGTTTATTTTGAAATGAATCAAAAGTAAAATGGATTAAGAGATGCATAAAGGGATGGGTGAATGAACGAGCATGTTTTAAAGGAAGTAAACATTAATGGTGGAGTCTCAGTGGTAAGAATAAAGCTGTTCGAGGTTACACTCTTTCAAATGACCATACGCTTGAAATTTTCATAATGAACTGTTGGCAAAAAAAAATATATTGGGAAAGGAATGACTCAAGAGCTCAGATCTCGCACTCCCACCCCAACATTCACCCCCTTCCCTCCCAGGTTTCACAGGGTATCTAGAACCCTGGCAGGACATTCAAGTAGCAAACCAGAAGCACACACCTAACAAGCAGACGCATGGAGGATATTTTAAAAAAGCAACTGCCCAGAACTGGTTGATTACAGACTGGAAAACTGGGGATTAGATGAGAGGGAAAGAAGTAGCTTCCCACAGATAAAGCTTCTATATTTAAACCCACAGTGAGCTGAAGTGGGGCACCTGCTCACCAGGTGCGGCAGAAGACGCCACAGAAACCTCAGGAGCATGGCGCAAATCAAACCCAAAACACACAAAAAGCCCCTGACAGCTAAAAAGCGACGGCATGCGGGAGGAGTGGGGGACCTCGGTGGCTTGCGGCATCGCAGAGGGAGATGTGAAGGCAGAGGCAAGAGGCTGTCAGTGTAACAAGTCACAGAAAAGCACTGCTACGACACCACTCAGAGGCTACACACGGCATATTCCTTCCTGAGAAAACAGCAGGCCACACCGCATCCGTGTACCACCTGGGAAGGGGCCAAGTCCACAGCTCCTCAAGTCACTTCCACTTCGTTCCCAGCCATTTGCTTCACAAACTGATTGCCTGGTATTGACTATATGTTAAGTTAAAAATAATAGACGGAGCAGTTACTGGATACCGTGTAGCTCCTCACTAGCCACTGTGAGGTCCCTGAACCAGCAGCTGGGAGCTGGTTAGAAATGCAGAATCCCAGGCCCCACTGCAGACCTGCTGTGCTGGAATCTGCAGTGTTATTGGAGGGTGCTGAGCTTACAACAAGCCTGCAGACAGACGTCCTCCCGCGAGCAGCTTCATCTCCAGACCAGAGAGGCATGAGCAAACATCAGGCAGAATAAGCCGTGTGCACCTGGCTCTGAGCAGCAACCCTGACCACTGCTCCTCTGCACTGCCTCCGCCCTGGCCTCCACCTGTGTCAGGAAACTGCATCTGGTGCTGAAGCCCTGCAGAAGCTATCAAATTAGAGTGGCTGAACCTGTCGTGAAAACTTTGAAGTTTCATATTCCCCATGGTATCTGGAAATATTCTTTATGTCTTTGGTGAGTGGATCATTCGGCATGTAATTGCTCTTTAATGTAAAAAGAGCACAAAATGTTTTCTCTAACAGCTAACTGTCAAACAAGTTCTCAGGCCACTAATAGATTGTTTTTATGTTCAAATGATATCCAGGGCTAGTCATGGTGCACACAAAACTGAATGTTTCACCTTTTCTTTTATAATTACATGTGTTTTCAAAGTTACTAAGACATTCTTCACTGAAAACCGGTACACAAAAAAACACAAACTGCCCAAATGAAATGTTTCTAAAGCCATCTGAAGGCAATTATTCTGTTGTAACCACAATTTTCATACTTCAGCATCACTTCTTTGTCCATGAATATATGCAATTACACGAAAAATGTTTTCAAAACTAAGATTACCAAATAATTTGGCATAACCAAAATTGTTTATTTTCACTCTCTTATTCCATGAAGGAATTTTATATTAGTTTACCAATTGACTTTCCAAGACAATGAATAAATGCAAAGTATATTTTCATTCTGACTTATTTAGGAAAAGAGACTTTTTATAATTTTTTATAATTTTTATAATAATTTTATCTATCTTAATACAGTTGAACAAAAAAAGTGGCAATCAAAGGAGAAAATATTTAAATATGTCTCATAGTTTCACTAATAATTATGAAAAACAAACAAAAATGAGTTGGCTTTTGTAATAATTGATGCATGATAGGAAAAAATATTTGATGTCCTCTGTTTTATTTCATTAAAGTATTCACAGGAAGTATTACCAAGAGAATGGTTAATTTTTAAAATAAGAAAGTGCTAAATGTCACACAGACACACAATTCATACTGATAAATGTCACTGAAAATCTATTTGAGTTACAAGTTAAGTTTAGGGAAAACTTACAAAAGAGATATTAATTAAACAAATCTACACCTAATTAATGCCAGAATTACCACAAAATAATAGAGTCTAATGCCCTCTGTTGGCTTAATTATGCCTTAGATTTTTATTTGAAATTTTAATTTAAAAAAATCAATAATCAAAACATAAAAAGCCTTCACGGAAAGTCTGGGGCCAAGCAACTGGAAGAGAGAGAAGTATATTGTCTTTTCTACCACTGCATATACATAACCCTGTTCATCTTTAGGAGCACAGAAATAAAACTGTGACAGCCCTTGTACAAGCTAAAAAACCCATAAACTTAGCAAAACGCCTGGCGCTGTGAGTCTGGCCCTCTCCCCGCTGAGCCATCTCAGGTGCTCTCTTACCTGTCAAGCTGTGAGGGCTGAGCCTCCCCGCAGAAGCAGCCGAGGGCACGCCTGGCGCAGGCTGAGAACAGCAGGGGCAGTCGCGGCTCTGGGAAAAGCCTCTCTCCTTCCAGAAGGGTGGAGGGGCCAGGAGCCTCCGGGTGAACAAGCAGACACAGCGGCGACCGACCGCGACCACACCTCGGCAGGGGCCCACCCCCAGCCACAGAGAGAGGCTGGCAAAGGTGCCAACAAGCAGCGGGCAGCAGGCCGGGGACTCCCTAGCCCAGGCAGAACAACAAACAGAGCCAACGCTGCCCGCAGGCCACTGCCGAGCTACACCGCCCGGGACGCGCGGGGGGCCCGGACGCAGCACGGAGGGCCACGCCATCAGAGATTCAGGGGTTCACCAACAGGAAGGGCACATTCTGAAGCCCACCTCTAAGCTCCTCAAAACGAATCCTGGGTTTTTCTCTAACGAAAGCTACAAAGTTCAAGATATAAACGGAAAAGAAATCACAACCGATCGCCCACAATTCAGGGAATTTGCTAACTTGGTTACAAGCTGTTGAAAATCTCTGTTTCGACCTCCACATCTGCCTGCCGCCTTCTGCCCAGTTTCCTCCTTTCCAGTACCTTCAAGAGTTCAAGAAAGGGAACCAAACTTTATTTTAAAAATTTTAACTACTAACAGGTCTGGCACAGAGAAAAATAAATAATAACCGAGGTCTGGAGATTAGCTCCCTGGCATGGAGAGTGAAAAGTTTTTGTCCTATAAATGCACCTCAACAGGATTTTAAATCTGTATCAAAGTAGAACACTATAAACACACACACACACACACACACACACCCCTGTAATTTCCCAGATTTACCCATCCAGGAGTGTTAGCGTCATAGTACAAAATTCGGCATTTCCCAAAATATGCCAGAGAAAGTAAAATCGGTGCTCTGCAAAACTAGATTCCAGGGTCAACTTTTAAGATGTTCAACCTACATGAATGTAAATGCAATTTTACACTTCAGGATTTCCCTGGGTCTTTAATATGTTCATATTTATTATGAGTCTATAAAAAGAGACACTTTATGCCTTTTTTCCGACGAGTCATTTAACCATGGGCTCTTGCTTTGAGGGGCATCCTGAAGGATGCACCTCACGGGACTGATTCGGGAAACGCTAGTAAAGTCCACATTCCACTCATCGATTTTAATCAACAAATTTGACATTGTGTCAAGTTTTCGAAACACTTAGAAAAGTTCCCCATTTGTCCCAAACTGCACTAGTATCTCAGAAAGTACAGCATGATAGGTTTTCAGATTTCTCAGTATTAAAGCTAAGTGTGTTCTACCAATGGAAGCCTGTGGCATGAAAGCGCAGGGCTGGTATTTAATGGGTATCTACTATTCTCACATTATACTAAGAGCCTTCTGTGCCTTTCCAGGGACCCAACCTGTGCCTTCATCCTCTTCACCCCAAAGAAGGCCTCTGCCTTGGCCTTGCAAAGCACCGGCTGGGGTTCAAAAGAGATGCATCTTGATTTTCCTTGGATTTACTCCAAATATCACTAAATCTGTCAGATATTCTTAGAGTCTTAACATTTGGGGGATAAGCCATTTCCTACTTTTAATGAAGATGTTTTTCTTCCTCCCACTTTTAGTTATTTTTGTCATCTCAGCAGTTTCAGGGAAGAGAGTAGAACAGACATACTTTGACTCACACATCCTTTAACAGAAGCCCCCGCCTCCCTATTGTTCTGATTTTCTTATTATTTTCGACACACTTTTCATTGTCTCTATCTCTACAGCCTCTTGCCTTTCTAATCTCCTGGTGTAAAGTCAGTGGCATGCTAAGGCCGCTCCCTCTGTCTGGGCCTTCGGGAAGCAATTGTTTTCCCTCTCCACATTCAGCATGTCCAACTGGTAGCTTGAAATTGACCATGGTGGGAATATTTACACCAGGGAAATCAGCAAATACGAGACACCAGAGCTTTCCTACCCTCACACCCAAGAGCCAGTTGTTAAGCATTTACCAGCACACCACTGGAAAAGTCTGTGAATTAGGAAAGCAGCTTGTTAGAATACGTAAAGTAAGGATGTAAAAATTTTTACCAACAACAAGAAAAGGCTACTATTTTAGCTTCTTCTTGTTTTACTGTCTCATCTAGGTGACACTGCCAGGTAAGCACCCTCCACAAGGCAGACCGCCATAATCAAATAGGATAGGACCAGTGAACGGGGACGAAGGCTGTTTCTAGAGTAAATGCCATGCTTTCCAGTTCCCTTCCATTTAATGAGCTCTAAATGGTATATCAAAACTGTTTTTGACCCTCATCACCAAGTAATTTAAAGTATCAGCATATTCATGTACTGTGACATGACAAGCAAGGAACTTTTCAGATAGACTGATACGCCTCCTTTCCTTCTCCTTCCTCCCCACCAAATCCCCAAAACACACAAAATCACCACACTTTTTGGTTCCTTTTTTCCCAGAAACTCTATATAAAGAACAAATAGATATCTTGAGCCTTCCAACTGTACAAGAGATTGATCTGAAAGTCAACAACTCATTATCCTCAGGGTAGAGTCAACTCATTGTTCCAGGGAAGTAAGGGCAAATTAACAGAGAACATTCTTTTAAAACACAGTAATGACATTATAACAAATATAGCCAATTTGGCCCACCTGGATCCTCCACCTAACGAATCAAGAAACAAAAACAATGCAACAAAAAGAGAAAAGAATAGTCTGTGAAGAAACAAAAAATTCAATAATGCCTGAACTAATAAGATGCTTGTCAATGTTCCTCTAGCACTTCATGCTAGCCGTGTTGAACATTCATTTTTTCTTGTACTGGATCACTGATTATTAATATTATTGTATCAGTAATATCAATATTATTGAATTCATTGTATTAATAATTATAGCTTTCTTTAAAATTAAAATTAGAGCAGACAGAATTCATAGCACAACAAAAATGCTTACCATTTTCTTTTGCATGAATATTTTACTCTACTCCAAGGAAAAAATACACAAAGCTTGATGTAAGAAATCTCTCGTATTATTTAAGAGAGATAACTCCATTTTAATCTTATCATTTAGAGTCAATAAAAGAAAATTCATTGCACTGACTACGATCTGTGAGCCAGCAATGCTTTGTGCTGCGAGTCTAGCTTCACCGGGGGCACCAGTCAGACACTGGTAGCAGCATCTCCTGGTCTGCAAGATTCGCCGACAGCAGCCGTGAGAGGCAACCGCGGCACGGCACGCTGGAGTCGGACAGGCCTGGCCTGGCATCTTCGTAGCTACTGGACTGTGGACCAGTCACTTAACCTCTACATTTCAGTTTTCTCCTCTCCAAAATAGGACAAAAATATCCATCTCACAGGGTTACTGAAAATACTAAAACAAGAAAATTTACATAAAACACTTATATGGTAGGTACTCAATAAACTGGGCTAAAACTTATCATTATCTAGTTTTACTGCTTTGCACAATATGCCACCTACTCAGACAGCTGCCACTGAGTTAGAAGGAATTACAGTAGTTTAGATCAGTGCTTCTCAAACCAGTTCCCCGTGATCCAGTACTGCTGGTTCAGTGGCCACACTTTGAGTGTCAATGGTTTGGACTGTTGAGATATTTCCCACCACCCTGATACCCCGACATATAGACACAGACACACACACACACACACACATGCACACACACTCAGGGATAGCTAGTAAAATTAAAAACACTGAGCCCACAATCCAACATTACCTTCCCTGTAAAAAAAGAACTCTTCCTTTAAAAATGGTAAAAAAAAATTTTTTTAAACTATGAACCAATCACGATGCCTTAACACGATTAATAAGAAAGGCAAGGAACTAATTAAACTGTGGAAAGAACTTGGGTTCCTGAATGAGACAGACCTGAGTTCAAATTCCAGCTCCATGACTTACTGGCTGTAAAATCCTACCGGCTCAAAGATATAAGATATCTTCAGTGACAACTTTCAAAAAATTAAGATTTATATGTATATCCTCTGGCCTGACACATAGTAGGTGCTGAGACCACACTGGCTGCCCTTCTGCTCCAGACTTCACTGTTTTCATCACTCACTAACCGGAACTCGGGCTTGCTTTCTGCTTTCACTCAACCTGGGCCCTTGGTCTCTCCAGCCAAGTATCTGAACACTTGCTGCTGCTAAAAGTCCTTTTCATGCTATTTCAATCTGCCAGCGTTAATAATTTCCCAAGAGAAAGAACCTTATTTCCTGCTCCTAGTATGTTCTACTCATCCTTGAGACCTAAAGTCTGGAAGAAAACTACCTTCTCTCTTTCCTCCTGCTTTCGGGCTCACTCTCCTCGCACAGAGTCAAAAAGCAAGGCGTAGAGATGGCCACCATCTCCAAGAGCCTGTGCCTGCCTTTCTCAATCTGGGGCGGCCAGCCACTCACTCCAAGATGATTTTCTGTATCTTTTTCAATTCCCCAAACTGAAACTGAGTCTGTTTCTTACGGAAGCTATAAAACGCGCAGTCCATGTGCACAAACGCACACACACCTGCCAGTTTTGCTGTGGTTTCCTGCCACCAAGCAAAAACTATAAAATGACCACACACAGTTGCCCAATTGAACTGTGTTCCCTCATTTATTTAACACACATTTCCTGCATGCCCACCAAGTCCCGCCAGGCGTGGAGTAGTCCTTGGTGGGGTAGACAGACACAATCCGCGCCCATGGGGTCCTCACCATACTTCTCGAACATCATTCCCAAAGCCAGGGCACACGTCCAGCGCTGGTTCTGGTTTCCAAAACCTAGCCCAGGGCCAAGTAAGACAAGCAGGGGCTGCATCTAAACAAGCCACAGCGAAACCGTGAAGAGACTTACCCTGGCAGCATTCCCCACTAATCAGACGCAACACATCCTGGCACGACACCTGCAAAGGAAGACGGTCTTCTCACGCCGGGCACCTTGGAGACGAGGTCCTGGGCAGCTTCACCGAGGAGATGTGGAGATGTCTCTCAACATCTCTTCCTGCAACGTGCCCATCTCCTCTCCCTAATCACGTGCCCCTGAACAGACCTAAAAGCCAGTCGGACGCTTTAAGTTCACCAGCACAATGAGGAGCAGACGGCTACGATGCGTCGCCAGCCACGCAGCCACGTGTAATACCTGGCTACCCATCTGCAGAAGACTACACTATCTGAAAACCAGAAATGGGGAGGCTGAGCAAGATGAAGCCAGTTTCATTCACCATCTTTCGGTCTGTTAAAACTTTCCCCAAGCTCAGCTCTCTCTATTCCGGGGCTCACCATGTATAGAGGCAGCATGGCTAATACAATCTCCTTGATTAAAAATTCATACAATGAAAAAGGCATAGGAGAAACGGAATCAGAATATGTAAAAGGCATAATAATCAGTAAAACCTTCAGATGCAGATTTACTGTTCACACAGATGAGTCTTGATTATGTCCAGGAATTGCTTTTAGAGAGAGGCCTGAGAAGTCTCATCACGTATTTTCAATCGGGAGAGGAAATGACACCTTTGACCTTTCTCCCCACAGGTCACAACGTAATTCTGTACTAATCACTGATATCATCTGGAGACATAACAGGCAGCTCCTAACAAGGCAGCGGCACTTTAGAACCTAAGGTCACTCAAAGGGAATTGCAAATTATTTAACAAAGAAAGAAAGGGAGACTATTTCCAATGATCTCCCACAGGCACCGGAAAGCCCTCAAACGTTTCAACAAATGGATAAAAGCAAGGCTCGAGTTAAGGCCATTTCCTCAGAGGTTTGGTTTAAAATTCAAGGGTAACCACACCTTCTTAGATAATAACTTGAATAAAAACCACCCACAGTCCTTTCCAGAAAGCCAGCCTAACAGATCTTCCAGGCGTTAGACGAGCCAGTGAGTGGACTTAGGGTTAATCACTCAGACAACCCCTTTGCTTGAGCACAGCCCTGCTTCACCTAAACGTGCCTCTGCTCCACGCTCCCGAAGGGAATTCTCGAGACGGTTCAGCATCCTCCTACTTCAGACAAGCGATTCCCAGAGGGGAGGGGGCGATTTTAGGGGAAACACAGACTCAGCTGGGACACCTCGGGGTCCCCCAGTGGGAGAGGCCTTCTGGTCCCGTCAGAGGCCCAGCGCTGTGAGAGCGCGACTCTAAACCACTCCAGCCCTTGCCAATCCCAACCTCTCTTTAGTAAGACTGTCTGTCAGTCTCTGACTCAGGGTTTGGCAGGCAGTGGCAGCTACTCAGGACTGAATAACACCGCTTGGCTTTCATTTTTAAATCTTTATGGCTATCTACTACTTGCAGCACATAATAGTTTTCCATTTAAGGCAGCAAGTTAAGGTTTTCTTTTGAAATGAATTTATTTGTGGTAAAAAAGGGGGAAAATACTAAGTAAATGATACTGGAAGTGGCATGCGCTTGTGGCAAGAAGCATGAAGGTGGCAGCGTGCTTCACAGACTTGGAAAACACTGCTCTACGATAGTTGTGGCGACGTCATCAACAGCCTGGCTTTGAATGCTAGCTCTGCGACTTCCTTGCTATTTGACTTTAGGCTAATTGCTTAAGATACCTGTGCCTCAGTTTCCTCAGCTGTAAAATGGAGATAATGGTAATACCTACTTGAAAGGGTTATTGTGGGGCTAAATTGGTTACGAAGGGAAAGTGCTAAAATGATAGTTGGCATATAGTAAGAATCAATACCAATTTGTCATTAGGTAGTAGTCTCCTAATGTTCCTAGCAATTTACAAATATATCTAGGTAAATAATTATAGATTCATAACTCTACCCTGTAGCCTTTGAATTACAACATAAGGTAAAGAGACTATCTTTATGGACTCGTGTGGGTAAAAAGGAAAGCTTGTTTTGTTTTCAAATTTGTTTAAAAATTCCAGCCAACTGAGGAGAGTTTCAAACCCATGTGTCCGCCACCCCCCAAGGCAGAAAATCAAGTGCATTCCCTCCCTATTTACAGATCTTACTACTTTACTTCCTAAGAGTTAAAAATGAGTCTGCCATCCCTGAGCCATAGGATGTCAAATGCATTTACAACCAGGCACAAGGTTTCCTCAACATTTTAACATTCTGCCTGGTTCAGGCAGTGTCTCAGGGATTGCTGTTTTCTTGAAAATTGCCAGAGTAAATGGCTTTTTGAAAAAGATTATAGACCCTTTACATGAATAACTTTTTAAAATCTGTATGATTATAGAAGGTAAATGAACATCTCATTTATCTTCTTTTTCATATGGTTTTCAACGTTTGTGCCTTCCTGGATGCCTCCATTTATTCATGTAGTTTAATTGTGACCCCCTTGAACGGATGAGAAAACATGGTGGGAAAGGCACTCCACAGTCAGGCCGGCACCTCCTTCACTCCGCTTCAGGGTAACGGGCAACCTGGACCGAAACAGGAAGGACGGGGGAGGAACGCTGCATGGTCAACATGGGCTTGGAGGCCTCGGGGCAGCCGAGCTCCTGCTCCCTCTCCATGGCTCACGGAGCATTCTGAAGAGTAAGCTCGAGCTGACTCATCTAGTCCCACAAGTGACCGTCTTCTCCAGAATCCAATCAGGAAGAAAAAAAGAGGAGGAAACAGGAGAAGGAAGACGAGGAGGAGGGAGAAGAAGAGAAGAAGGAGAAGAAGAAAACAGCCCTGAACTAATATTAGTGTTAACAGTGAAATTAATGCTGATCGCAAACGTAACCTTCAAGAAGCCCAGGTCCCAGGAATCCCTCAAAGAACAGATAATGCAATCTGATTGTGGTTGAATGTCATATGTATGTGCAAGAAATAGCTATGTAAATTGCCAGGGCAGGTGGTGAACTAAAGTACTAATTTTTAAAATTAATGTTAAAATTTAAATTAAAGTTAATTTTTAAAACCTAAGTCATTATTCCCAACTCTCTCAATCTTGTCAAAAACAGACCTTTCCTTCGCTCATCTTTCAAATGATGTTCTCGTCCCTACAAAGGCAGTGCATCAGCTAAGAATGAGACAGGACTCGGATGCCAGGGTGCCTTGGTGCGGGCCTCAGGTCTGTGTGACCCTGGCATGGTTCTTTTTTTTTTTTAATATATGTATATAACAAGCATGACTTTTTATTTCTTAAAACTGTCTTCTAAAGTATAATAGTGTAATCCAGAAAATGATACTTTAAGTATGGAATGAATCACAAATCCACTTGATGATAAAGGAAGAAAATCAGAATGCATATGGAGAGACTACTACATCAAATTCTCTTGAGTTCAGAATTTTTTAAAGCGCTGCTAATTCTGACGTCCCACAGCCCATATGAATAGAACCATTTAATAGACTGAGATAAGGGGACTCTCACCATAAACAGAGTATGATGTATGATATTGGCTCACTCAAACTACTCTCTCCTTATTTATGACTTCCTATTGTTTTTATGAGTCTTATGTGTTTGGGAGACACTCAACAAAGATGACGAAGAGCAAGGAGGCCCCATTTAGTAATAGCCTGTTAGGTTATGTTTATGTCCCGTGTCTTATGTGCTGTCAGATGAGCTATAGAGTACAAGAGGAACAGAAAGATACGGCTGCCCAAAGAACAGAAAATGATATCCACCAGCTAGTGATTTCCCTGAACTTTGGGAGTTCAAACAAGCTGAAGAGAGTAAAGATAAGTGACTTAATTCCATCAGCACAGCTGCCATCAGGGGTTCAATGAAGAAGAATTTTGACTGGAAGTGTGGGAATGGGGAATGGGGAGAGAAGGAAAAAGGTAGCGAAAGCATCAGATGTTCACACAGACGAAACTTTTCCTCCCTGGGACACTATAGTAGATTTATTGCCAAAACGGCCTCAATTCTCTACCTCTTCCTCTGTTCACACCCTTTCCAATGTGACTTTGCAGCACCTTTCACCAAAGAGGTAAGTCTGAACCCAGGCTGACCTTGTGGCTTGCTTTGGCAGAAGTGAGGCTGCGTGAATTCTGAGCCTTGGCCTCCCAGGGCCTCGTGGTACTTACTCTCTTTCTCTTGGACCATGCGGCCACCATGAGCAGCCCAGGCTAGCCGTCGGGAGGAGGAGAGTCTGGGTAGAGAGCTCAGGGTCCCAACTGCTGTCACCCAGTCCTACCCAAGCACGTGTGTGAGCCCAGCCAAGATCAGCAGAGCCTCCTAACCTAACCCTCAGCCGACCACAGATGTGGTCAAAGTGAGCCCAGCCAAGGGCACAAGAACCACAAAAAAGCTTATTGTGAAGTGGTTTTCATGCAGCAACAGCTAACTGGCACAGCCATCTTCTCTCTCAATCCCTATGCCAAGCATGTAAAGTTTCCCCTACTGATTAGAACCTCCAGATAAAAACCTACCAATCTAGGTTCCTTAAAACACTAGTTCCTTGAGGTGTTAAAAAGCTTTACATAGGGGGGAAAAAGGAGGTGATCAAATAAATGAGGGGAATGTTTTCCTAGCTCTAGACTCTGCTAAGACCTGACACAGTGCATGGCACATGGTAGTGGATCAATAATTACTGAATGACACCAAGTAAGTGTGCTTCCCCAGACATTATCTCTATGAGATGCTCCTCCAGTAAAGGGGGCCAGAGTCAAGCAAATCTGGGAGCTCTGTATGCCCAGCATGCACATCAGTCCACTCAGGACTCTGAGAATTACGGGGCAACACACACCAACAAAATTCACCTTGTGATGTTATTTAATACCAACATTTCTAAATTTTTGGTTGATACATTAGTATTACAATCCTACATATGCCAGAAACTGCTAAGGGAGCTCCAGTTTTATGCAGGCATGTGCCCAACTAAAGACCATATTTCCCATTTCCCTTGCAGCAAGGTGTGGCCATGTTACCAAAAACAAGCCAATGAAATAAAAACTGAAGTGCTAAATGGAATTTTCAGGAAGACTGCAGAAAAGGAGGGCACTCCAAAAAACTGAAGAGGAAGGGACACTCCCTAATTCATACAAGGAAGCCAACATCATTTCATAACAAATCCAGATAAAGAAACCACAAGAAAAGAAAATCAGAGACCAATATCTCTTATGAATATAGATACAAAGATCATCAACCAAACACTAGCAAATCAAATCCAACAGCACATTAAAAGAATTATACACCATGATCAAGTGCAATTTATCCCAGGTACGCAAGTGTGATTCAATATAAGAAAATCAATTAATGTAATACACCACATTAACATAATGAAGGAAACAAATCACATGATCATCTCAAGTGGCACAGAAAAGGTATGTGAAAAAACCCAGCACTGCTTCTTGATAAAACAGTTAGAAAACTAGGACTAGAAGAAAATTGCCCCAACATGATAAAGGGCAAATATGAAAAACCCATAGCTAACGTCTTACTTGATGGTGAAAGCCTGAAAGCTTCCCTTCTAAGATCAGGAACAAGACAAGGATGCCCACTGTCACCACTTATTCAACATTATACTGGAATTTCCAGTCAGAGCAATTAGGCAAGAAAAAGGAGATAAAAGGCATTCAAATTGGAAAGGAAGAAGTAAACTTTTCCCTATTTGCAGAGGACATGATTCTATACACATAAAATGCTGAAAAATATACCAAAATAAGCTCCTAAATCTAATAAATGAATTCAGCAAAGAGGTAGGGTACAAGATTTTTCTTGATTTCTTTTTCTGATTGTTCATTACTAGTGTATTGAAACACTACGGATTTTTGGATTAGATATCAAGAAAAAAATTACAGTTACAATAACAACTAAAAAGAACCAAATATCTAGAATTAATCTAACTAAGTATGTAAAGGACTTATATATAGACAACTAGAAAGAATTGCTAAAAGAAATAAAAGAGAACCTAAATAAATGGAAGGACATTCCATTTTCATGGATTAGAAGACTAATTATTGTTAAGATGTTAACTTTACCCTAAGCGATTTACAGATTCAAGACCATCCCAATCAAAATTCCAACAACCTTTTTTTGCAAAAATGGAAAAGACAATCATCAAATTTATATGAAACAGTAAGGGGCCATGAATAGCCAAAATCATCCTGAAAAAGAATAAAGAAGTTGCAGGGCTCATACTTCCCGATCTTAAAATGTATGACAAAATCACAGTAATCAAAAGAGTGTGGTACTGGCACACGGACAGGCATTTAGACCAATGGACTCAAATTGAGAGTTCAGAAATCAACCCTCACATTTACGGCCAACTTGATTTTTCACAAGGGCGCAAAGATCACTAAATTGGGAAAGAAAAGTCTCTTCAACAAATGATGCTGGAAAAACCAGATCTCCATTTGTAAAATACCCCTACTTTATACCACATACAAAAATCAACTCAAAATGGATCAAAGACATAAATATAAGAGCCAGAACTATCAAACTCCTAGAAGAAAACATAGGGAAGCAACTTCAGGACCTTATATTAGGCAATGGTTTCTTAGACTTTATACCCAAAGCACAAGCAACAAAAGAAAAAAAAAAAACACATAAAATAAGACCTCATGAAAATTAAAAAATTTGCACCTCAAAGGACTTTATCATGAAAGTAAAAAGACAATCTACATAATGGGAGAAAATATTTGGAAACCACATATACAATAAAGATCTTATAGCCAGATTATATAAAGAAATATTTCGGCTTAACCACAAAGACATACAACCCAATTAAAAAATGTGCAAAAGACTTGAATAGACATCTCCTCAAAGAAGATATACAAATGGCCAGAAAGCACATGAAAAGATGCTCAACATCATTAGCCATGAGGGAAACGCAATTCAAAACCACAATGGGATACCATTTCACAAGCATTAAGATGACTGCCGTTATTAAACACACACACACACACACACAAACATACAAAAAGGAAAATTACAAGTGTTTGAGAGGATGCTGAGAAATAGGAACACTCATTCACTGCTGTTGGCAATATAAAATGGTGGCACTGCTGTGAAAGACAGTTTAGGAGTTCCTCATAAAGTTAAATACAGAATTACCGTATGACCCTCCATCCCACTTCTAGGTACATACCCAAAAGAACTGAAAGCAGGAACTTGGACATTTGCACACCTATATCCATAGCAACATTATTCACAATTGCCAAAAGAGGAAAGCAACTTAAGTATCCATCAACTGATGAAAGGATAACAAAATGCGGTATATACATAGAATATTACTCAGTCCTAAAAAGGAATGAAGTTCTGCTACATGCAACAACATGGATGAACCTTGAAGGCATCATGTTGAATGAAATTAGCCAGACACAAAAGGACAAATATTGTAAGTTCTCACTGATTTGAAATACTTAGACCAAGCAAACTCAGAGTCAGAATCTAGCATATGGGTTACCAGGGCCGTGGGGTAGGTAATAGGGTGTTAAGGCTTAAAATGTACAGTTTCTATTTGGGATTATCAGAGAGCTTTGGTCATGGATGGTGGTGATGGCAGCACAAGACTGAGAACATAATTAACAGCGCTTAAGTATATATGTGAATGTGACTAAAAGGGGAAATTTTAGGTTGTATATATGTTAGAATAATTTTTTTTTAAATCC
>JAQZBX010000749.1:71806-97836 GCA_029593785.1 Cabassous unicinctus
CATCTCCAAATCATCACATTCTCCTGGTGGGACAGATTGAATCACACCCCCACAAAGCCATGTCTGAGTCCTAACTCCGGGCCTATGGGAATGGACTTAGCAGTGAACAGGCGCTTCGAATATCCCACTTAGACGCGGTCAGACTGAATCAGGGCAGCCCTTACTCCACAGGACTGGAGTCCTGCAAGCAAAGTAAACGCAGATGCAGACGGGGCGGCCGGAGGAGAGAGAGATGGCCAAGGGACGGAGGTGGAGACGCAAGGCGAGGGGCCGCAGGGCTGTGCAGACGAGCACAAGACCTGTGGAGACCTTGATGATGGACTGCTAACCTCCAAAGCTGTGAGCCAATAAATTCCTGTTGTTCAAGCCAAAAAAAAAGGAAGAAAGAAAGGAGTGGAGGGACAGACTCAGCTCAAAGGGCTCGTTTCTTTTAACTACTTCCCCTACAGAACTGGACCACAGACATGACGGCCTGAACTGAACTGACCCTGAGTGACCTCGCAAATGGAAGCCACATGAAAAGGACGGTGGGAATCCGGGCCTCTGACGACACTGCGGCATCACCATCTGCCTAACTCTGCATTTCAAAATGTTATTTTGCATTTTTCTGTTATAAACAGCCAAAACTAATCTTAACTGATACATCACAGAAATACTGTTCCTCAGAACACTGTTTTAGGAATCCCTGACCTTACAGCTCCTTGACTTCTCATCAGTACCACATACCAGGATTGAAACTTTATTTTCTCCTCTACAGAAAAAGAGACGTTACTTTTATTTAGATATAAAGAAATAGAGACCTGATTTGCTCCAGTCTCCAAAAATAACAAACACCCACATGTAACCTACAGCTCATCTATTACTTGTGGTGCTTCCCCTGATCATGACGATGGTTTCTTGATGAAGAGCAGAGAGACAAATTTTTGACAGAGCAAACGCTGAGTGAATTCTATCCATTCACTCCTTCCTCCCCATATGTGTCGCTCAGTAAATGAAAATGTACCTGGCTTCCCATTTTGACTTTTCCTCATAGCTCCTCTTTAAACATCCAATTATGAAGAAATTTATTTGTTTAAGCTTCTTCCTCAGGGAAATCCAGAAATTAAATCACCTTGCCAACAAGGGCCAGGAAAACAAATCATTTGTGTTGTGGCTGAGCCATAAGGCTTGCGTCGTAAACACAAGCGAGTCTGCACAGCTTCGCTCTCACAAAGCCATTTGGGGGAAGATTTTGATGGCAACAGCTGAAATGTTTCTACCAAAACAACACCTACACTTTGCTAGAGTTATTTTCAGCAGAGCAGGCTTCCCCTACTGCTGCTTAACTTGTTAAAATGAGTAGTTAAAAGCACAGGCTCCCAGGGAGCCTGGCAGACCCGGCAGGAGACCTTCTCTGGCACTTCTTTGCTGTGTAACCTTCTGCAGGTCACCGAACCTCTCTGAGCCTCAGGTCCTCATCAAAAGGGAGGTGTGTCGGACCATTCGAGAGTTGTCCTGAGGACTGGGGAGACAATTTGTATTTAGCACTGCGACTATGTAATCAGTGTTCAAAAACTGGAGTATATTGATTTGCATCATGTGTGACACTAGATACCATGACTAACCTGGGAAACAAAGACAAAGGAACCTTGGGAACAAAAACAAAACAAAGGAGCCATGGCCACAGTCACATGGATATAAAAGCACAAATGCACTTAATAGTGTAGTTGTAGAAAACACGGAAGCTCATTTAGCCGCTGCGGTCACTGAGTCTGTTTTCCTCAACTCTTCAGGATGGGGTTATGGACTAGAAGTCAGCAAAATCTCTCTGAACGGCTATCATCGGGTCCACACACTGAGCACCCACACTGAGCTCATTAATAATGATGACCAAGACCGACTGAGCACGCCCCACCACGGTATGCCCTTCTCCTGGACTGCCTCCATCCGTCTTCCACAGCCACAAACCCGAGATGTGTCGTGGACACTATGACAGGCTGCCCAGACCCCGCACGGTCCCAGCCGTCAGCCTGCTGTCCACACAGCAGACGGGAAACAGCAAATTTGAAGGGAAGTCAGGGTTGGAAGAGAAGGCAGCCTCAATACACTGTCACTGGTCAATGTAAACAGTAAAGGAAAATGAGTCTAGGTCTTTCAAACTGAAGGACTGGTTACAGAGGTGACAGAAAGGCTGAGGGGCCACGGCGGGAGCTGGGAGGCAGCCCGGGGAGCTGCCAGCTTGCCAAGGCAGGAAGCACAATGGAAGGAAGTGGTGTTGTCAGAGCCCAGAGGCTGGGGCCAACTGGCAGGAGGGGACCATGGAGAAAGGGGAAGTCTGGTGGGGGCAGAAGCCAGGAGAAGACACAGCTGCTCCTGGAGACACCTAAGAAAGCAGACAGGCAGAGAGAAATATCTTGGCCTCTCCCCTCCTCCCGCCTTGCAGACTTCCATCAGTGCTTCCCACTGGCCAGACCTACCTGGACACAGAGGGCCAGGGAGTCCGGGAAATGCAGCTCCCTGCAATACACAGCAGAGTGGGAGAAGGTGATAGAATGGATCTGAGAACATCTGTATTTGAGCAGCCCCAAAACAGAGCTGCTCACCCGACAATGAGGAAGCAGAGCGGGAAAAAACTGAAACCAAAACACAGGAATTAAGAAAGCAGATCCGTCTGTAACGATTCAGTTGAAGGGCAGGTGGCCCTGTGCTCTCCAGCAGCACCAAGCAGACATAATGCCTACGTTTACAGGGCTCTTTACAAGGCACATGCTAGTAGGTTACCCCACAGCTCAGTAATTGACGGTGTTAAAAGATGAGGCCGAAAACTTCTCACTATTCTGTTCAGGAAATCAGGGAAATGTATATATATAATTTGGAAGTATTACCACCATGAAAACAGCTAGTTTATTTGACAGGGCTGAAACGGGTAGATTTTCATTATCTGAAAACTTTCCTTATGTAGAACGAATTGTTTCCCCACCACTGTCAGCTAAATTAGGTGTTACTGTAGGGTCTCTTCTGGAAGGCTAGATCTGCCCTCAGAGTTTTATCTGCTGTTTGACAAGGTAGGAACTTGAACACAAATTCTTTCCTCTCTTCTCAGAATCCCTCTGCTGACTTCTCTCACGCAGCAGAAACTACTTGGGGGGTGGAAGGGGATGGGGTAACTCAACTGAAAGCAAAAATGTTACCAAGGATCTCAAGTTACACTGGAGAGTCAGCAACGGCTCCTGTTTAACTGTCTTTACACTTTGCTCTTCCAAAAGGTATATGCCCGAGCACTCCTCTCCAGGGTTCCTGCTTTTAAATTACTTCTGTTACAGCCCCTTCAGGAAGAATGCACTGTGTTCACATATGAAGAGTGGAAACACACTTCAGTGCACGCTCCCCCAACCCCCAACAGCTTTGCTTCCAGTTAGCTGTGTGGGTTTCGGCAGGCCAATTAACCTCTCTGGGCCTCTGTTTCCTCATTTCCAACCTGACACAACAAGAACTAGATGACACCACAATCTCTCATCTCTGAAATTGAATGATTCCACAGAGAGATAATAAAAGGCCCATGCAGAACCAGACGAACTCACGCTTGCTTGACACCCAAACATCGACGTGCGAGACTGCTTATCAGAATTAAAAGTACAGTCTGTGGCCACGGCATGAAGTCAAGTCTGACCTCATCCCTTTGTTCTCGGTTGACCATGATCTCACCCAGCAATTCTCAAGATGGGTCCCTGAGATTCCTGACCCCCCTTCTGCCCCCATATCCACTTCTTTTGCCATGCATGTGTAACCTTGGAGTACCTTCCCTCTGCAAGGTGAGAGGCCACGTGACTTCCTTTGGCCAACGGGATGCTAGCAGACTCGATGCAAGCAAATGTTTGAAAAGTACATGCACAATTGGACTTGCTCTCACTGTCACTTCTCTGCCATGGCCAACAGAACCTGAAAGGTCTAGCACACTTGAGGTGGCAGACAACTGCAAAGGAGATAAATCGTCCCAGTCTCTCCAGCTCCAACCATCCCAGATCAGCCAACAGCCAGCTGACTCCCCAGACAGGTGAGCGAAGATCGACAGAGCCACCTCCCCATCCCACAGGTGACAAAAACATGACTGAAATCAGCCAAGCCCAGAGCACGATCAGGAGAACCCCACAAATCTATAAGCTAAATAAATCATTTTTACTGCTGTGTGCTACCGGGGTTTTGTGGCTGCTTGTCAGGCAGCATTATTGTGGCAACAGATGACTAATACATGTTCCTTGGAACACTAGTCCTCAGCCAGACAGAAATGACTATTTGCAAAGCAAAGGTTCCTTAGGGGTGAAAAAGGTTTGGGAATAGCTGCACACCTGAAACTCCCCTTACAGATCGACAGTACACCTTAGTGCTCTTAAGGCTCAGAGCCCCATAGTGAAGGAATTTACTTAACTTTATCTAACCCACGACTTTCCCAACCGGTCTATCGCAGGTCCTCAATAGGATTTCCTAATCAAATTCTCCCTAGCCTTAGATCCCAGGTCTGCTTTGAGTCTCTACACAAACTTCTTGCTAGTCAGGCCACGTATTTTATTTCTTCTTCCAGGATAGTTAACAAAATCTTTAAAAAAAGAAAAAACTTTGAAACACTTTTTTTTTAAAGGTTCACCTCATTCACTTATTCCACACCCCCTCGTTGTTCGCACTCACTGTCCACTCCCTGTGTCCATCTGCCATGTGCTCTCTGTATCTGCTGGTCTTCTCTTTAGGAGGCACCAGGAACTGAATTCAGGACCTCCCTTGTGGGAAAGAGATGCTCAATCACCTGAGCCACTGCAGCACCCTGCTTTGTTGTCTCTCAATGTCTTTCCTCTTTGTGTCTCCTTGTTGCATCACCTTGTTGTGTCAGCTCACCGTGCCTGCCCGTCAATGCCAGCTCGCTGTCTTGCTCATCTTCTCCAGGAGGCACCGGGAACTGAACCCGGGACCTCCCATGTGGTAAGCGGGAGCTCAATCACTTGAGCCACATCTGCTTCCCCTTTAAAACACTTTAACATCACGAAAGCTTGCATTGTTTATAACCAAAGTCTAATTATCTTTAGAAGTGAAAGCAAATACTCCACAGGCATTTGAAACCCATAGAGAATCTTTGTCTAATTTAACTTTATTACTAAAACTTTAACATAAGTATAATGACCTTGTCATTTTCCTCCTTAACATTCTTCACAGGTTCCCCATTGCTACCTCCTTGTCCTGGTTGACAAGCCTTTGATGACTGGCCCCAGCTTCCTTATCCATTTCAACACCCGCTACTCTCCTTTCCTCCATCTCCTTTCCACCATACGCCTACTTCAGGATGTACATCTGTCCATCCTGAATTAATTCCCACTCCATCAAATTGGCTATGAATTCTGAAACTCTCCAAAGTTTGGTCATTTTTTATGTGAACCTGAATTATGTAGCTTTGAAATAATATGATATATGCATGCTAATATGGTCTCACATTAGTTCAAATCAATGTAAAGTCCCCCAAGACATTAAAATTTTTCAAGCTCTGCAGTTTAGAAGCTGGCTAGGCTGAGTGAACTCTCTACTGAGTGGCCCTAGGGTGGCGCCATCTTAGCTGGTAAATGGAAATACCCACCATCTTTTGTCAGTATCAGTCTTGAATTGTGGGAGTTCTGAATTTGCAAGGACTTCAGAAATACAAACTTAGATAAAACGTGACTTTTAGAACATGGAGTTTCTTCTGCTGGAAACCCTTCCTCACCCCAAACCACATCCAACCCCAAACTCACACATAGAGCTCACCTGGCTAACTTCCATCCATCCTTCATGTATCAGCTGAAACAGCATTTCTCCCTTCCTCAAGCCCACAAGACTGGGTTGTAAGATTTCCCCCAGGATTGGGTTTTACTTCCTGATTTTAACATTTTCCCACCATATAGGCCATCACTTGGTCTAGATTACTTGACGGGAGGGATCCCATCTTATTCATATACTAGATCCAGAGCCTCACATGGTGCTTAGCTCTAGATCAACGTGCACTGGGTGAATGGGTGGCTGGGAGGCAGGGAGGGAGAGAGGAGAAATGAACAAGAGGATAAGCCCTTGGATACAACAGGACTGATTTATCCTGTCCCCTGCCCTCGCTCAGGGAAAGCTAATTACAAGCAGTAGGCAGCTGTAGGAGGAAGGAGACAAGCAAAAGGAACCTTGATAGTCCTATCAGCTGGATAAGAGTGGTCATTATGGACTCAGAATTAATGTAGACCTACATTTTTGAAGCAAGGGCCTTTGTCAAAAATATGAAAGAAAACCAAAAGAAAGTTGGGAAAAAAAAAAAAAAAAGTAGGGCACAGTGGTGTCTTTCTTTTCCTAACCAGAGAAAAAATCTGCTATACTTTTTTTTATTATTCGGAAATAAACAATTTACTTCATTTGTTGAGAGTGAAGGGTTCACTCCAAGAACTGTGCTATGTAATGAAAATGACCCCTTTGATGGAGCAAAGAAGCAGTGAAGGGCTTTCTCTGGAGCTCAGTGGATTCAGATTTTCTGTTTCCCATCAACATTCACCAGGGAGACATTTTTGTTCTTACTCATTTTTACCTTGATTACAACATGGGTTGCACAAAAATGAGTGCAAACACGACTAAGACATTTTCAAACCAAAAAAGCCTTGCCTCCTTGTTTCTTCTCACATACCTTCTGACCCCAAAATAAACCCCTGATATGCCTCAGGCACTTTTAGGGAAGGAAACAGCTCTGCCCTTTTAGGAGGGAAATAGCTCTGCCCTTGACTTAAACATCCTGCCAGCTGACACCACACAGTTGCCTTGGGGAATGTCACATGGAGGATCCTGGGCTGTGTTCTCTGGGATTTAATTTGATTTGAACTTTCTTTTGACCCTAAGGCATGATGTTTGAAAACAAGAGCTACAGTATTTCCCAAATAGGAAACTGCAGAACAACTTTCTATGGATTGTTTTAACCCTAAAGATAAGTGCAGGCATAATCTGCTGCTGAAGTTTTTGAGGTCCCCGTGTGCCATGTTCGCTACTGCCTGCACTCGTTTAAAAAGCCCCACCCAAAAATATAAATAAGCACCTGTCCACCCAGCTGTGACATAGACAAATACGACAGGATGGTCACGGGAGCACGGGGGCTGGTTCTCCCAAACCTCAACCTTAAAAATGTGGGATGGCCCAGCTTTTCGGAGCAGCTCTGTCCTCTGGAAATCTGCTCAGCTTTCCTCAAGAATTCGTTTCAGCCTCCTACGGCCTGTTTTCCACATGCATTCTTTCAAAAGACATCTGCATCCCCTGGGAAGAGATAAAAGTGATACCAAACAGAAGACAAGGCAAACCTCAGATGGACTTCTCAAGTAAATGCTCCCAAAAGGGGGTGTGTGTGTGATTTTTTCACTTTGCTCTTCCCCTTCTCACTTTAATACCCCTACCAAGTTGAAGTCCTCGAGGCTGTTTATTCTCTTTATTTATAAAAAGGACCCACCGAGGCAGGCACGTCAAGATTCCTTTTGCAGAAGGGAGCCTGGCCAGCTAACCCCACACCCGACCCCGGCCCCCCAGACTCCAACAAAGCACAACAGAATGCACCCCGGTTTCCTGCCAATGCCATTCCTTAACTTTAGGCTACGAGCAGTTACATTCGATCCCAGCAATTTCTGTACCCTGTAGAGTATAATCTCCCAAAACATCAGCTGAGAGTTTAGGGGCCAACGTTTTAAATAGCAACCAATTAATAATTGTACTAATAATAAAAGAATTGCCAAAATGCTACATGAATTCTGAAACCCAAAAAGGAAGATGAAGTTAAATGAAGCAAAACTCTTCTTCCACAGCCCCCTGCTTCGATTATCTTTAAATGGTTCATTTAGTAATGGAAGTTTCTGGAACTAGAGAAGATAAAATATTAGGATTTTATATTTCAGGTTCTATTCACTTATTTAATAGTGACTGAGCAGGGACTATGCTCAGATTGAGGTTAAAAATTTTCTACGGCTGATGTCAAGGAAGTAACCATTCCACTCAAAAAGAGGCTTCTACCAGAATTCATTCATTCACTCAACAAAAGTTCACTGGGTACCTGGCCCTGTTCCAGGCACTGGGATGCTGCAGTGAATAATATAGAGAGAAATCCCTGCCCTCACGGAACTTCCATTCTGGACGGCAAGACTGACAATTCACAAACAAGTAAACGGCCTGGGGTTTTAGAAGATACTAAAGGCTATGGAGGAAAAAGGCTAAAGCAGAGTGAGGGGGCAGGCCGTACAAGTAGGGGGGACAGCAATTTAGCAGGAGGGTCAAGGAAGGCCCCCAACAACAGCGAATGGAAGGAGGTGAGGGAACAAGTCCTGTGGGTATTGGGAGGAAAAGCTTTCCAGGCAAAGGGGGCACATGCAAAGGCCCTGGGGAAGCACAGCCAGCGCATGTGAGGAACAGGCACTGGCAAGGGTGAGAGTAGTAACAGACGAAGTCAGAGCTAAATCAGAGGGGATCCTGCCAGGCCCCAAAGGCCCTTGTAAGGGCTTGGGCGTAGCCTTTGAATGAGGTGGGACTGCACCAGAAGGCTGGGAGGAGAGCAAACTTGATCTGACAACATCTGCAGCTGCTGTGCTGGGACCAGACTACAGGCAGGTGAGGGGATACACAGGGACAGCAGCTAGAAGGCTACTGCAGAAACCAGGCGAAGGAGGACGGTGATCGGTCTGGAGGAAGTGATGAAGGTAATACAGCTGGCTAAATTGGGGGTGTGCTTTGCATGGAGAGGCAATAGAATTGCCAATGAACTGTATGCCAGTATTGGAAGGTAGAGATTCTGGATGCTAGTATTCGAAGGCACAGATTCTTTTTTTTCAAATGTTGCTTAAAATGCCCAGGAAAACTCTAAATTTGTGTTCACTGCATGTTTAACTCAACAGCTTCTGATGATGCTCTCATTTACTTCTCTGGTCTTTACCTTTCAACTGACCTAGAGTTACCTGCCACTGCTTCTGAGATATTTCACTCCTCCAGTGCATTCAACCTTAGCATGTCGGTCCATTCCCAACCTGGGTGTCGGTGGAACTAGCTTTCCATTCACCCAGGTTCAAAATCCCCGTTGCTTCTTCCTTCTCTGCCTTCCCCACTGCGAATCCAGACACGGCAACCCACCAGTTCTCCCCTGAAACCTGTCTTGTGTGCTTGCGTCCCTCTGTGTTTGCACACAGACCTCCGGTGCTGACCAGGACAAGCTCCTTGGAAAGCAGGCCTGCACCTGTGACACGAGGGCCTAATGAAAGGGTCAGACGAGGAAGGGCATAGCAGGACCTGAACGGGGCTGCGGCTCCAGGAAAGGGGAGATCCAGCAAAGTCACACAGAAGGGAGAAGGAAGAGGCTGCTCTAGATGCAGAAAGGCTCTCCCTCATCAAAACCACCCTGCCAGCTGCCACCAAAATAACACAGGCTTTATGATGTGACGCCCTGCTTGGAAGCATGGACTCTTGCGCCCCAGCCCCCAGGGAGCTCGCCGGATGGCTGCCGTAGCCCCACATCTCTAGCCTTGCACCACTACCCCACACACACTCCGCCGTGCCTGGAGAGTGACAGCATCCCTGCTCGCCATCACATCTGAGCTTCCACACACATGATGCGGTGTCTCATTTCCTGGGTGGGTGTCAACTTCAAGGTCAGCTACCGACTTCTATGCGTTTTTATGCCCTTCATTGAAACACATATTATTTGATAGATATTTACTGAACTAAGTTAAATACTGAAACAGTATTGCACTCCATCTCAACCTCTGACAGCAGGAAACAAAAGCCCTAGAATTCAAAGGATATTGAAAAATTAGATTCTTTGAGTAAAACAGAGTCTCAGTCATTTCCTCCTCCATCTTTCTGTTTCCCTTCTGCCACTTCGGTTCTACCAATCACTTCGTTTTAGATAAATATTGTGCCACAGACGACTTAAGACAAGAGTCAAGGTTAGGGTTATCTCGTGGAGATCATGCTCATCTCAGTCAAACAAGTCGCTGCTTCATGGGAGAACACACAGGAATGGAATGGGCAGTTCTGGTCCCACAGTCACAAAGCTGGCCATTGCTGAGATCTCTGGGGTGGATCTGGGACAACAGGGTGGTGGAAGCAGAAGAAAAAAAATGGCCTTTAATTAGGGGCTTGTGGTTCATCTCCATGCAGGAATTCCTGCCTCGTCTCGGAAACTGCCGCCCGGCCCCCACGGGAACGCTCTCAGTGCAGGACTTCACTGACCCAGCACCTAAAGGGAGCCCTGCAGGGCCAGACCAGCAGTGAGGAAGGCAGGCGCATTCCTTTGCCTTCTAGGGGGAGGCAGAGAGGGATCAAGTAGCCAGACAGGCATGAAACTGCACGCTGGAACAGGGGTTGCGACTTAATTCAGACAGTTCCATGCTTCCCTGTAGAAGTGATACTCGAGCAGAGGTCTAAAGAGTGACTTAGAAGTTTCCTGATGGGTGCGGGCTGGGAGTGAGAAGGCAGCCTTCTTCTTTTTTTTTTTAATATAATAAACTTTATTTTTAAAGAGGCTTTAGGTTACAAAAAAGTTCCATCAAAAATATAAAGGATTCCTATATACCCCTTCTCACATCTTTCCCTATTAATAACATCTTTAAATTGTGCGGTACATTTGTTACAATTGATGAATAAAGCTTGAAGCATTGCTACTAACCAAGGTCTACAGTTTACATTGTGGTTTACACTTAATTCCAATGCCCTAAAAATGCCCTCTGTTCCACCTATTATTCTCTCCCCCACCCCTCAGAACCGCTGGTAACCATTATCTTTATAACAAAGTTACCTGTTCTTCCATTACTACGATTTTAGTAAGTTTACTCTGCCCATGGTTGCATTCCCCTGTTTGTTCATTCCTCAACCTTGAAGGTTTTGCGATGGTGATGCCTGCTCTGCCTCAGATAGAGAGGGGGTTTAGATCTTATGGGGCAGATGGAAGGAACTGCTTTGCCTGCAGTTGTAGATACTCTGTTTTTTGGGATGGAGGTTGCCCATCATCATCATTTTGTTAGTTGTCCTGGGAGAGTCCAATGAACTGGAGAGTAGGTGTTGCAACTCTGCTGAGATCCAGGGCTCAACCAGCACATGAACAGACGAAAGGTTTAAGTCTCTGAGAAAAATATTTAATGGGTATAGTGCTAATTATAGGCTCAAATAAATGGGGTAGAAGAATCACATGTAAGAAAATTATAAATGAGTCCAACTCTGTTACATTGGGGAAATAGGTTGTCATATATTCCATGTAAGGCCCACCAACAGGGTGCTGATTTCAAGGGGGTATGTGCCCTGCCTATAGTGTCTAGATGGCTCTAGAGCCCTGAGGAGCACCCCTATTTGAGGCTTTGTCTCCAGTGGCAGTTAGTGAGATCTGCCTGAGACATGCATAAGCATAACCTCTGGAATGATCTCCTAATTCATTTTGAAATCCCTTAGCCATAAAAACTTTTTTGTATTTGATGTTTCCCCTTTTGGTCAAGGTCTTTTTCCAAATGCCATTGCTGGTTGGTGCTTGATATTAATCCCTCACTGCCAGGGAGGCTCATCCCCGGGAGTCATGTTCCACACAGGGGGGAAGGTAGTGAGTTTATTTGCTGAGCTTGGCTTAGACAGCCTTCTTCTTGTCAGGAGGACATGGAAGGGCATGGGGGCAGGAAGGGGAGTGGTGTATTGGAGGAACTTTAAAAAAAAAGTGAAGCTGGAGAATGGGTAAGAAGAGCTTATAAAGTTAGGCAACAGCTAACTCAGGCAGAGCTTTGTGGACCATGGAAAAGAAAATAATCTCTAGCCTCAGAGGAATGGGAAGGCCCCAAGAGTTCCTCCAAATAATCCTCAATGTACTAACGTTCTCTAGTCATCTGCCATTGGTTACTCTGGCCAAGGTCCTTTTGAGAAAACCCATCCCTCCTCAAATCCTTAGTGGCACAAGACTTGGCCCTCTTAACCAGATGACTGGACCAAGTTTAGCCAGGCCACTGCCCAGCAGCCAATATGAATGTCCTTGGGAGTATCTGAATTTAGTGATACACAGGCTATAGACAATTGGTGAGGAACACTGAACTAAAAAGTTTCCATGAAGAGTTGGGCTGGGGTACATGCTGGGAGGAAGGGAGGGATGGAGGGAGGGACAGAGGGAGGGAGGGAGGGAGCGAGGGAGGAAGGGAGACTATGGCTGCAAATTGTTTGTCACTCTTTTTACTGAGAGGTCAAGTCTATTTCCCCTCTCCTGGAAGCTGGCCCTTTAACTAATAGAATGTAATCAGAGAAGTTTTGGGACTTCTGAGCCCCACCTTAAGGGGACCAGCAAATTCTACTTTCACACATAATGCCCCTTTCTCAGAACCCAGCTTCCTTGCTGTGAGAAGCCCAAGGCACATGGGGAGGGTCCACATGTAAGAACTGGAGTGCTCCAGTTTCACATCCTAGCTGGTCTCCCATCCTGTAGCCCACCGTGTGAGCGAGTCTTCTTGGGCATTCCGGCTCTTTTAAGGCCCCAGATTCCTGCAGCCCCAGCCAACACTGCATGGAGAACTGCCCCGCTGTGCCCTGCCAGCCCACAGACTTGTGAGAAACATCAAAGGCTTGTTGTTATTTTAATCCAGTAAGTTTTTGCATCATTTATTACATAGCAATAGATAACTGAAACAGAAATAGAGCAAGGAAGCAAATACGAAGAAGGGAAGAAGAGAGCAGTCATGCAAAAGGGAGCAGAGATGTAGCCCCCTATATGGTAAGCTTAATTCTGGACTTTCTCACTCTAGGTCCATGAGACCTGACTGGGCTTTGTTCTTGTCCTTGTGATTGATGAGACCTAAGTTTCTTGGTAGTAAACTGGCCTTTAACCTGAACTGGCTTAAGGGATGGCTATTCTTTTCAACCACAAAGACTCTGACTATGATACCCATGTATTACAGCTACAATTTTGCTCATGCCTCCTCAAAGAACTCTTGGTCATCAGGGTCTAAGTGTCCTGCTTAGTAAGCAGCACCCAGATGTCCACCATGTCATATGACTGTGGTAGAGACAGAAAGGACTTTGCCAATAGCCTCCCTCAGGGTTCCAAGATTAGGTTCCTGCAAGTTTAGGGACTACAGTGATTAGAAGGAATAAGACACAGGTCTGTTAGGGTAGGGCTATCAGATATGTTCTACTAAATAGGTGAATGTAAAATACAGATGCTAACATAATCACCAATAGCTGAAGAAGTAATCACTATATTCCCAAGCAATCCATCATATGTCTGTATTTTAGACGATTACAAGTCAATGCTGTAGCAATGAATTTGGCATAAGTGCACACAAATCTGAGCGAAAGCACATGTTGATAGAAGATACCAATGGATGACTCACCCTACTCTGAGATGCTCATGTATTAAAAACATGCACTTCTCAGTATTTAGAACATTTGCTGCATGAGCTCTAGCCATATGTTTCTTATTTAAATGTCTAAAGATTCTTAAAGACGAATTGTTTTTGTTTTGCTTTGTTTTGTTGACACTCCTAATACCTTTAGTGTGTATGTGCTCTCTGTGTAGTGCTGTGATAATGAGTAGTAAGGATTAGATTACCCCTCTGTCCCTTGGTCTCAAGTTCAGGCACTCCCCCCAAAGCCACCAGCAGCTTGGCTAAATCATATGCCTCACTGATTCTCCAACCCACCAGGAAATTCCACACCTTCTTTGTTGCCCCATTCTGCCCAATGCCCCACTTTTCTGCTGGTTAAACTCATTATCATCCTTCAAGACCCAACTCAAGGTCACAGGATATGAAGCATTTTACCCGTCTCTCACCAAGGCCTTTGCCTTTGCTTGTCAGACGTAACTACTCCCTCATCTAAGTGTACATAATACTTTGTATATACCTACAATACTTAAAATATTTTTCATGATTATTTGTTTGAACTTGTATTTCCCCAACTACATTGTGATTTACATGAAAGCAGTGATCAAATACCATTCACTGTTGAATCCACAGTGATGGTCCTGTAAATACATGCTGAATGAGTGCTTTCTGTTGCAATAGTGCCTTATCCTACGCAGCATGAAATGCATTTCAAACCAGCTTAAAAAAAAACTCAAAAATTGGATTGTAACTCATTAAATGGATAAGAAATATAACGAATTAAGAGGTAAAGACTTAGCTGTCCAAAATTAGAAGACATGAGATATATCTCTGAAATTTCCCGACGGATGGATTCACTACTCTGATTTACATAATATTCCTTCTTATAGAATCAAATACATTATAATTCACAGAATATATGGTCATAGTAAGACAGAGCTTCTAATTTTCAATTCAGTACTCAAAGAGAGCTATCCATTGAGAAGAAAAAAAGAAAACAAACCCAAAACATTACCAATATACAACCTAAGTCACCCCTCCAAAGATGTCTTTTTCAGTAAGAGTCCCTTCCTTTGTTAATGCACCCTACATTTAAGGCTTAAATACAATTTATGTTTCATTATCTGATTTGTCCATAGTGTCTCTAGCTTTTTATTTCATCTGATTCCTGTCTAGAGAGAAAACTCCTTCAAGATGGTGTCTCACACCAGGTCAGCAAGAATCAGATCGCTCAAACGGGGCTATGAAGGAAAGTTTAGGAAGGGATGACTCACCAGGGAGTGGACAGGGGTTAAGCACTGAATCATGTCCCTCACAAAAGATATGTTCAAATCTCAATCCGTGTTCCTCTGGGTAAGAATCCACATGTAAACAGGAACTTTAGAAGGTGTTATTAGCTATGGCGTGGCCAAATTCAATTGGGTGAATTGAGCCCTAAGACTGGAAGAGTTTTCTATAAAGAGAGGAAATTCAGATGCAGTCAGTCAACAGAAGCCCAAAGGCAGACGAAGCCAGAAGAAACAGCAAGAGAGGAGGGAGAAATCACCATGTGACGAAGGACTGCCACTGCCAGAAGGCTACAGGCTCAGGGAGAAAGCACAGCCTTACTGACATCTTGATTTTGAACTTCGAGCATTCAAAACCATGAGACAATAAATGCCTGTTGTTTAAGCGAACCCACTGAGTGGTATTTGTCATAGCAACTCCAGCAAACTGAGACAGTGGGGATAAGAGAAACCAACCAGGGATTGTAAAGTGCCCTAGGTTTGAAGGGGCACAAGAACAGAGTAACCGGAATCCAGAAAAAGCAGCAGAGGCCCTCCTCGAAGACTCTGTGGCTCCCAAGAGGGGTAGAGAGACAACCCACAGCATCAGAGAAGGAAAAGAATTCACTGTCCTCCTCCCGCTAATCTCCTGCTGGAGCCTCCCACTGTCAGAACCCAACCAGAGGAGAGGGCAGGGAGGTCCTGGACGCAGCAATAAAATCCCAGCCTGCAGCACAAGAGCAGGCTAGAAACCATGGCCAGTGGGTCTGCAGGGGCAAAGAGATGGTATCATATTCCCTACTTATTTCTCAGTCTTATCCTTCCCATACCAAAGTGATAGGAGGACAAATGGAAAGAATTAGAAAGCGCCAAGACAAGGAGTTCGCCGAGGTCAGAATCGCACTTGCATAGGAGCGCTCCACTTCTATTCGTTTCCCATTTCTTCTGAGTGTGTGCATGCAGAAATTGCCAGTGACCTGCCCAAATCCCCTGCACGTTCCCTCTGCACTCAGCTCCATGCACGCTCAAGGACCAACCAAGACTCTCTGACTGTGGACTCTCAGTAGAAAGTAACTAGGGGCAAGGACGGCAGAAGAAGCCATCAGTGACACAGGCTTTGAGCAGTAAACAGCCCAGCTCCTCGCCCGTCCACTGGGGCAGCTCTGAAGCACGTTCTCCAGTCTCTGAAAGGTCCCTAGCAGGAAGGAGCTCAGCAGTCCACAGTGGAGGTGTCCTCGTCGCACCTCCCAAGCCCCTGCCTGTGCTTCCTGGGACCACCTCCCAAATAAGCTACTTGCACTCCAATCCTTGTCTCAGGACTGCTCTGGGAGAAGCCAACTGCGATGACAGAGAATGACAATCCAGCACTCTGACAAAAGCCTCATCATAAAGTGTATGTGTGTGTACATGCACACGCATGTGTGCATGTTACAAAGTGTGCCTACAGTTTTTACTCTGCACCAAAGTAAAAATGTACCACACTTGGGGTAAAAATGGTTGACTTCTAGTCCCTAGTTTGGCTTTTGAACTAGCTCTATGACCTTCAGCAGCACCTCGGTCTCACCAGGACCCCAATTTCCTCATCTGTCAAATGAACTTGCGTAAGAGGACCTCTATGTTTCTTGTACAGCTTTGATGTTTGCTGAAAATTTACTAGAGCAGTAAAAGGTATGTACACCATGCAGTCCAGTCCTGGGACTGACACAAACTCCATTCTTCTGAGTATTTTCTTAAACTCAAATAATTCAGAAAAAGCCTAAAACACATTGTAAAGGTATCTACAATTAACACCTTTTAGAAATTAATGAACTAAACCGATCAACCAAAATGGCTATTAGATATTATTTTCTATCATAGTTACTACATTTTAAAAGGTATTCCCTGCTAAAAGTACAAAATAGCTCTGAGGCAGCATAAAAATAATTATTTTAAAACTCATAAATCTTATATAAATATCCAATGACTATCCTTTTAATGCAGTACAGAAAATACCTATTAAAAAATCAAGGCTGGAAGTGTCTTATAAATTAATGCCCTCAAGAGAGAAAATATTTTGAGAGCAGCTTTGCAGCTCTGGTTTGGCCATGACTCCATGTGTCTCTCTGGGCAAATCAATTCACTCCCTATTCCCCACCCTTACGACAGCGCCTCCAGGAGAGGCAGAACGAGGATTTCATTAATACTGATCAACTGATGAATTAAAGAATCGCCCTCAGCCTTAGTTTCATTAAACAGAAAAAAAGTGGGAAGGTTGCATTATCTATTTCATCTTCACAATCTCCCTCAACTCTAATATTCTTGCTCGAAATTAAATAGAATATAACAACTCAAAATTCCACAGCTTAAAATGATTATATTCCTCTCTTGAAAGCTATTGTTTTCTGCCAAGAGCAGCCACCCTCCAGCGGGTGGCTCCCTAACAATCACAAACGGATTCTTAAAAAATATATATTGATGGTGGTGACGGTAGCACATCACTGTGAATGCAACTGCCTGCCCTGAAACATAGCTGCATACTTAAAAGGGGAAAGGTTAGATGGCATACATGGTAACAGAATAAAAGGAGGCCTCCTTGCTCCTCTGCGTGTCATTCTCAGGTTTCAGAGCAAGGACGGGCAGAGGGCACCCATGAGTCTCGTGGCTCAGAGGGCGGGAAGCGTGGCGAGAGAGGGAGACTCGAGATCTGTGGCTAACGTGCTCTCGGGAGGCAGCGTCCTCTATCTCTGCACGCAGGCCGTCCTTTGCCACGGGATGGCTTGAAGAGGCAACACCTGCCTCCTCAGCAGACTCCTCTGAGGCGACGGGTTCCAGTCACTATGAGCGGACCTGCACAGGGCAGCCCGGTCCCTGGACTCCTGAAGGCCAAGTTCTCAACAGGGGAGACCCCTTCCCTGCACGGGGTCTTCCCACAAATTGTACCTCAAGGTCACAAGAGTGGTGGCAGCCAGAAGACCCCATGTTTTCTGTCTCTCTGCGCGGTTTACAATACATCACTCTGCTGCACTCCTTCTAACCACCAGTCGGGGGCAAGCCTGTTCAGAGAGGTGACAAGACCCCTCTGGAAACCGATGCCAAGCCGGCGTGTGGGAGGGAGCAGAGGAGGATGCAGGGGAGGTTACTAGAAGGGATCCGAGGGTTCTTGCCCCTTCTCTTTCACAATAGCCAGCACATTCACAACAAATGCAGCACCTGTTAGAAGATGAAAATCCCAAAAGGTACAATAAGCCTCTTGGAAGGATTGTTTGGGACTACGGGGGCTCCTCCTACTTTTTTTCTTGATTACAAAGAATTCAGAGCACGTAGGTGTTAGAAACAGGAGAGGCAGGACAAGAAACTAGGGAAAGCTCTAATTTTGCATATTTATGGGCACACTAGCTAAAAAGTGATTTCCTTCCAACTTCCTCCAATGTGAAGAATGGGCAACTGCTCTACACTATTCCATCTGGGTTTTGGGGTCAAGAGGAAGGAGGAAAGAAAAACTGAGGTTACACAATGCCATTTACCAAAAAGGTACGTATGTAATCATCATATTACAATTATAAATTTGAACAAAGTTGTAAGTACTAATTGATTATTTGTACCAAAATTATAAAATTGTTAAGTAATGATAAATTACCAAGAAGGCAAATACTAAATTACTTGGGAAATGTTAACATGAATCAACAGTCTCTATCAGTGGTTCTCAAAATGTGTTTCACAATATAATCACCTGGGAAATTTAAAAATTCTGAAGCCAAGAGCCAAGGACACCCCCCGGGACCAATAAATCACAGAGCAGAGCCCAGGGGTCAGCTGCAGCCCCTTGTTCAGTCCTGGTCTCATTCACACTTTCACCTGTGCACTCAAATACTAAGTAGGTGGCTTGGTCCTAGCTCACCTGGAACTCACAAACGAGTTTCCCCTGGAGGCAAAATTGCCCCTCCTTGACAACCACTGCCCTAAGGCAGTATGGAAGCACTGCAGGGTTCTGATGGGGCAGAAACTAAGCCCAAAATGTGGCAGAGAATTACTATGACCCAGGGAGCAGGGAGTCAAACAGGTATCTGCACACCTGGGTGTCCATCTGTAAATGTTTCAGATTGAAGTGGCTTGTCTGGTGGGGGTGTGTACTGCTTTCAACGACCTACCCTCAGAGAGGACCGAGGTTCCAATGGCATAGAGGAAGGATGCCCAGACCCAGGGTGAACCAACTAAACCTGGGATGAGCTCCCAAATGAACCCAACGTGTCTCAAACAGCAGTGCCGTGAAAGATTAAACTGGGCCACTCCATATCCAGAGAAGGATCAGAAGACTCCAAACCAGCAAAGAATCTTTTTTCTAAGAATTAAAAATAAAATGCATTTACAAGCCATTTTTCAAAGCAGCTCTAATAAATTTTTTTTAGTGAATGAGGTGCAAGAATAGCATCTAGAACTGTGCTGGGCTCAACAAAATATTTGTCAAATGAATAAAATACAATCTAATGGGACGGGAGAAAGTGGCCTTGGAGATCTACCGCAAGGATTTCTTCTACGCTTGGTAAAAACGGTGACGAAAAGGGATGCAGGGCGGTGAACTTTCACATGAATAAAAGTTTCTTCCACAGTCAAAAAAAAAATTTACTGCTATTGATCTATTTCCACACCCTCATTTTATGGATAAGGAAACAGAGACCCAAAGTAGCTAAATAACTAAACCAGATATGAAAAGTGACAGTGTCACAACCAGAACTCAGATCCAGAGAGAAACATTAACATAGCCATAATTTACACTTGTTTATTTTGTTATCATCAAGGGCCTTGAAAAATAGCACCTTGCCCTCTTGAATAAAACACCAGCAAATACCTGAGATAAAAGTGTCCCCCACCCTTTGCCACCATAGCCCACGACATGAACTTGACCAATTATATAAAGATTTTAGTATTTTTCATTTATTTGGAAATCTTTTTGTATTGTGGGGATTATCACCTAATCGGGTGGCCATCAAATCAGCAAAGGGAAACATGTGAAAGTCATTCAGTATCCCTGAACCACATCTCTCCTCCCACAGATAAAGCCTTTAGTACAAAGATTAATAATCTGAGATCCATGGACCACCAAAGAGCTCCGTGGATATACTCATGGGTTCTACAAACTTGGATGGGAAAATAATTACATTATTATTTTCACTAAGCTCTAACTCAAGTTTACCATTTCCTCCAGTTATGAATATAAATCAAAAACCACAATAGTATTAGCAGCATCAGTGACTTTGCTTGCAATGAAAATTTAAGATATTTTCATAACACATTAGAATTGTTGCAGATATTGGATGCTGCAAAATATCATTTGTGGCTCTCAAAAGAAATCATAATAGTGATTACTGTCATTTAATGCATTAAGACAGACATATTATCATATAACAAACTTATTTACTGTTTTTATATCTGTATTTCAATAGAATAGTTTTCTTTGCAGCCCTGTGTGCTTTATTTTATGCATTAAAAATTACTGGGAGAAAGGGTCTATGTAGACTTTACAGACTGCCAAAGGCATCCACAAGAACCCCTGAACCACATCTCTCATCCCACAGATAAAGACCCTGAGAAATAAAACAGCTTGTTGTGGTCCCATCACTATTTAGAAGCAAATCTAAGCCTGAAGCCTCATAAAACCCAATGAGGGGTTCTATGTGATACATCAAGCCACTTAACTATTAAATAATAAACATAAAAACTGGGTGCCTCCTACTCTAAAGCTTTACCAAAAGATAATTGAACCCTGAGATTAAATAACCATCAGTGTGAAGAAAGGGAGGAGCAGGTATCCCTGGGGGAAAAGGTGAGGATTTTACAAAATATCCACTAATTCCTCTTAGGCTCTCCAAGATTCGGGTCCCACCCCTTGGAGAATCGCTAGGATAGCCAACGTCTGGGGGAGACGGTGTGTCCCTCAGGTGTGTTGGTGTAGAATCACCATTTCTCTCCACCACCTGCAAGCATACTACAAGCCAGCCACTGCAAACCAGCCTCTGGCCCCGCAGCCCACGCTCTTTCCTGCCTCCGAGCACAGCTTACTGTGACCCTCCTACCTTCTCTCCCTGGCAAATGCCTATGCATCCTTTCACACCCAGGTACCTGCCACCTTCTTCCTCTGTTTTTGCAAGGTAATGACGCTTGTCTCGCTACTAGACTGTGAGCTCCATGAAAATGGCAGGGGACGAGGACAGGGACAGAGGAAAGGAGGTTTGGCATCTACTGGTTACAGGTAAGACAACCAGTAATAATAATAGTTATAGAGCATAAATGCCAGGTTACTGTTCTAAGCAATTTACATATATTATCTCAGTCTTTCAAACATCTCTCGGTGGTACAATGATGAGCCCAGTTTCACAGGTGAGGAAACTGGGACACAGTGAGGTTAAGGAAGTTGATCGAGAGCATACAAACAGGAAGCAGCAGAGAGGGATCCAAAAGAGGCTGTGCCCTTACCTGCCGAATGCGCTGGAAGGAGCCAAGCTCACTCCTCCATTTCCCAGCAAGCAGGTTCAGGCTGTAGAGGTGAGGTGGCAGCTACCAGGAATCTAAGGCAAAATCAGAATTCAGAGCTCAAATTCCAGGAAACTGACGGCCTGCCCACCCCCCCTTTAGTTTAGATTTTGGAAGGGAGGAAGGGAAGGAGGAGAGAGGGAAGGAGGGAAGGACTGAGAGGGAACGGGAAGGAGAAAGATACACAGACTCACTAGTCCGTGGAATGTCTGATAACTCTACTGATGAGCCTATAGATGGACAGAAAGGTGAAGAGGCAGCAAGAACTAAGCAATCTCAGAGAGCTGCAGCACAGAACACATCTGACCCACAGCAGACAATCAGTTATTGCTCCTTGAACCATAAAAGAAAAGCCAAGACAAGTTCTTCATACAACCCCTAAGCGTCCTCTCATTTCATTTCATGTCACACGGCGTGGCCAAGAGGCCCACGGCTGAAAGGAAGGCCAGAGGCTGAGAGGGGGAGCTGCCCTTGCAGGAAACCCAGGGGCTCCTTCCACAGAGAAGAGGCAATGTATTTCCTCAGTGGAAATCAGCCCCCAATGAAAATAACGCTCTGTGTTCATACTAAGAAACAATGACCAAGTTTTCTTTGGCTTCAGGTTCATTTCTTGCTTAAGTCATTACGTCAACTTTTCCTACTATGAAAATGGTTATTTTTTCCCAAATAATTGCCATTGTGCAAATTTACAAAGAGTTCCAACCTCCAGCATAAGAGATCAGATAAGCTGCACCTAACCTAGGGAACCAAAATGTCGATGCACAAACATCCTTCGTGTGTTTCATGGGAAAACAATACAAACACAGAGAAAACTAAAGAAAACATCTGCTGGGATACTCTTTCAACGACGTCAAGGGGAAACACTTGCAGTGACATTGCTGTCTATTTTCTGGAGCTAAAGCTGCTTTCTATTCTAAAAGTTAGTCATTTGCTATAACTGACTGGCCAACACATCAATTAAAGTGATTTCTCTTTTAAACCCAAAGAAAGAAGCCGTAAGCAGGCGTTCCGAAGTGTGCACGCATCTTCCTCCCAGCAAATCTACTTTGCTGTCATACAGAGCGTTAAAGATTTATTTTCAGTTTGGGCAGGGAGCTAGTTAGCTGCCGCAAGCCTGGGCCTCACCCACTGTGGTTCTGCACTAACTGCCTTAAACGGGGTCACCATGTAAGTCCTCTAACTAGGACCCACCTTAACAGGCACACAGGTCAGGGAGGGTTCACACCTTGCTAGATGCCAGCGGCCCCTAGACTTCCCGCTTACACTCCTGGCTGCATGTTCATTTTGAGCAGCAATTCTGATAAGAGAAATTTAATCTGTTTCAAAGAGCGTTGCCAAATACAAAATTTTGTATTAAAAAATACAATACACAGAGAATGTCAAAATGAGCCAAGAACAACAAACTACACACAACCAAGACGAGCCCCAGAGGCTAAACATGGTAGCAAGAAACAAGCCTCTATATATAGAAAATGACTATCTTAACCAACTAGAAATCTAATTGTTTGTAGAACTGCTTTTCTTCTTTCTTCAGGAACTAGCTCCATATATGGTAATTAGATCAGGAGACTACATTATTGAGATGGTCAAGAAGCATAAAGGGAGCTTTGAAAATATATTTTAAGTTTAAAATATTAAAAGGACAAAGTTCAAATGCTGATGTGAACAGACTCAACCTTCTTCCTGAACATCCAGCTCTATAGAGTGGGAAGGCAGATGTACTCCACTAAGAATCCACCAGGGAGCAGATGTGGCCCAAGCGGTTGGGCACCCGCCTCCCACACAGAAGGTCCCAGGTTCAGTTCCCAGTGCCTCCTGAAGACGACAAAATGAACAGTGAGCAGACAATGAGAAAAACGGGCCAGTAGATGTGGCTCAAGCAGTTGGGCACCTGCCTCCCACATGGGTGGGCCCAGGTTCAGTTCCCAGTGCCTCCTAAAGAGAAAAAAACAGACAACGAGCAGACAACAAGCACAAACAATGAGTGCAAACAACAAGCAAAGAGATGAGGGAGCCATCTGGGAGGGGGGAATTAGTCATTTAAAAAAAAAGAATCTACCACAAGTATCTAAAGGTCACTGAGGCTCTCCAACAACAGAGCATCTCTAGGTGTAAATAGTTATCCGTGGTATACTTTCACAGCTCTCTTAGTCTGTGTTCCGCCTGGAGCATACCTGCCGTAGACTGAATTGTGCACCCCAGTTTGGACATGTTCTTGGTCTTGGTCCGCATTCTGGTAGATGTGGACGCCTTGTAAATAGCTTCTCTTCACGATGTTACTTCAGTTACCGTGTGGCCCACCTGAATCAGGTGGGGCTTTAATCTGGACTATCTGGGTCCTTATGAGCAGAATGGAAGTCAGGCAGGGAGAGAAGCCAGGGGAACAGCCAGAAGCTGGGAGTCAACAACACCCAGAAGTGACAAGAGAAGACACCGCATGGGCATTGGAACCCAAAGACTGCTGGGCAGCCAGAAGACAGCGACCCAGCAAGGGGGCTTCTGAAACCGCAAGCCGTAAGTTCCTGTTGTGAAGCCAACCCACTGAATGGTATTTGTTTTAGCAGCAGGAAACTAAAACACCACCCTAAGCCGAGGATTTGAGAGCAAGTAGGCTATGTGGGAGGTGACCCAGGAAACACCAGCAGGGAAGGGCAGGCAGCAAGTAAAGGTGTGGTATCACTGCAGTTATCAGCATGGTGAGTGGCATCTAATGCCACTGAGGAACTGGGGGCACACACTTCTCCGAGGCATCCCACCCGAGAGGCACGGGAGCTGGGTGGTTATACACTAATCCCCCTCGGTGGGGGAGGAGA
The DNA here is from genome assembly GCA_029593785.1 of Cabassous unicinctus. Taxonomy (NCBI): domain Eukaryota; kingdom Metazoa; phylum Chordata; class Mammalia; order Cingulata; family Chlamyphoridae; genus Cabassous; species Cabassous unicinctus. The sequence continues at coordinate 95,732 of JAQZBX010000749.1, forward strand.
GGGCGCGGATTCCACGCCACACTCCAGCAGAGCATGTAAGGAGGCACAGATGCAGGCGCATGGGAATGGGGCATACAATCAGTAAGAACCAAAGATGACCTGGGCAGGGAGCTCCAAGTGTTTCCCAACTCACTCAGAGGCCTACCCCATCTCCCATCACACACACGGTATTAACTTCAAAGAGATCAGGTGAGGCAAAAGGGCCCAAGGTCAACCATCAAGACTTGGGAAGGGGACTACTCTATTTAAAAAAAAAAAAAAAATCCATTAAGGTTTTTTTTTTCTGATCATAAGACTAAGATATGATCCTGGATGAAAACTGAGAAGATACCTAAAAGCAAAAAGAAGAAAATTCAAATCATCTGTAATCTCATCACAGGAGCGGCTGACTTAGGATGGGCAGCCTGGAGCAACAAGTGCCAAAGGACGCGCCTGGAAACCAGATGGCCTGCGCCCCCCACGCCGAGGCCAGGCGGCTGTGCTCCTGACAGAGGGGCACTCCCAAGCCCTCTAGAGCTCATCTCCTTAAGGTCAAGGGTGGCCTGTGCCCATGTCTATGAACAACTTACCACCCACTCCAGTCGTGGTCCATGGACCAGCAGCGCCGACACCTCCTGGGGGCTTATCAGAAATGCAGAGTCTCAGGCCCCACCCCTGACCTGAACCAGAACCTGCATTTTAACAAGGTGCCCAGGTGCCTGGTACGCTTACCAGAGTCTGAGAGGCACTGACCTAACACAGCCCTTCCTCCGTGTCTGTGACTTCTGAAAGGGTTAGAGCTGCTAACACACTTTCTCTCACAGAAAACAACCCCGTCTAGCTTTAAATAAGGTAATACATTATCTGGCACACAGTAGGTGACATATAAATGCTTGTCAATATTTTTAGTGTTAGTTTTACATACAATGTCATCTGAAAGAAATCCAGTGGAAGGTGGCAGCAAATCAGGCCAATTCCATCAGAAATAAAATCTATAAGGCAAGCTGAAAGAATAAAACGGTTTTCTCTCAAGATTGTTTCTTTTGTAACACAGTGCAATTGTTATAGACTTTTTTCAGACTTAAAAAAATAAAAATAAAAATGAAATGACATGTTGAAACTTGCACTGATCCCCTTGCATTTCCATGGCTGCTGATTTGTTTTGCTTAACGTCTTTTTTTTCATTGATTCATGCCAGATTCTAAGCAACAAATAGGACTCTGTTAGCTTTTGCAATGATGCAATTCTAATAAGTATGTCAGCTCTCTCATCCATAATGAGAATCCGATTTCAAAAACAGAAAATAAAATTCATCATGGCACAGTGTTCTCTAAATCTGGGGAATTCTACCTACTTTTGCTAGGGTTTGAAACTTCGAAAATACAGAGGGAAGAGTCAAGGGGGATGGGGAAAGGAAAGCATTGAGTTATGAAACAGTCATATGTTTTTAATCTTAGCACATAACGGAAGATTTAATATATGATTATAGTTTGATCCAACAATTCAGCTTCAAGTAATTTTATCCTAAGGAGGTAAAACAAGGTTTATCTTCAGAGAATGATATTCCTCAAAGCCTTGCTTATAAGAGCAATTTATTTAAAAGATAGTTTACAAAATTGGATTAAATAAATCTCATTCATTCACAACACAGTATAGTATGCCATTTAGAATAATGCATATATAGAAGTAGATTTGATGACATGGAAAATGGTCATACCTTATTTTTCAATTTAAAAATACAAGTTTGGGGAGCGGGTGCAGCTCAGTGATTGAGCACCTGCTTCCCATGTATGAGGTCCCGGGTTTAATCCCTGGTACCTCTTAAAAAAAAATACAGGTTACAACAGGGTATGGATGGTGTAATCTCATTACTCTCTTATTTTTATACACACACCTACAAACACACACACACAGGCACACATGGACATACCCCATGGTGACTCATACACACAGGCACACATGGACACACCCCATGAAGACTCACACATGCATAAGCACACGTGGACACACCCCATGGAGACACACAAAGGCACAAAGGCCCACATGGACACACCCCACGGAGACACACACAGGCACACGTGGACACACCCCATGGAGACACACAAGCACACGTGGACATACCCATG
>JAQZBX010000750.1:0-24153 GCA_029593785.1 Cabassous unicinctus
ATCATCAATCATGTGCTTCAGGGGTTCCTATCACAATAGCATAATGAAATTTCAATTAATCAGAGACCAAGACACAAGACTCTTGCCTGGAATTATTTCTCTGATTAACTTTTAGGAGAAATAGGCAATCTCTCTCCCACCTTTCCTTCCTCCCTCTTTCTTTCCCTCCCTCTCTCCCTCCTGTTTTTCACACATGCACACCAACTAAGAAATTGTTTAGCATTAAAATTGAAAAGAGACCTACATTTAGCCTATTCTTCTGAAAAAAAAAAATTGCTCAAATTAAAAACCCTTATCTACTTCTTTGGACACCCAAGTTCAATTACTGCTGGCTACTGAACTTAAAAAAAAATTTTTTTTAAACACAGCAGGATATTATTATTAAGGATAACAACAGCAACAACCGCAAATGAGGGCTTATATAAGTCACAGTTTACCATGGCTTTAAGATAAAGTCTTCCTCTCTGTCCATGATAGCCATGTCAAGCAGGTATTGCGGTAATGCTCTTCTCTCTCATGAGGCAACTGAGGCCCAAAGAGGTTAAATAACTTACCAAAAGTCATCAAGCTACCAAAATAACAGTGCTGAGACACAAATTAAAACCACCTGTTTCCAAACCCCAGCTACTTAATTATCAACACGTTGCCTCTCTGCACAATACATTTTCTTGAATGCTTTTCTGTTAAGGCAGTGAGGTATTTGGTGAAAACGCGGGTCTCTGAAGGAAGGGGGGTTGGGTTTCAGGCCCCTCTTCAGGTAAGTGAGCTCTTCTTCCCTTAATCACCCAGATGGTCGCTTGAAAATGCCCTAGATGGATCCTTCTGTAACAGACTCGTGGAAGGTCAGATGAGGCAGAACTTGATGCTTGCTGGCTCCTTCCCAGAGCCCTGGAGGCCCTGTGCTGTCAGGTGTGTTACCTGTTTCCCCCAATATATCTTGAAGGCAGAAACTGCATCTTTACAGTCTTTTATTCATCTGGTGCCTGAAACCAAGCCTGGTTCTTACTGGGTACTCAAAATATCTTTAATATTCTAAAAAAAAATATATATATATATATATATCTTTACTAAATGAATTAAAGACTCCAGTTGGACATTCTCAGTTAACATGAGAAATGAATTACCTAAACTCTCACAGAATACTGATGGAGAGAGCTGGAACTAGAGCCCCATCTCCAAACTCATTTCTCAGTGTCTTTCCATGCATGCAGAAGAAGATGATGATAATTATTACTAATAATAATTCTAACCAACGTGTCAGACGCTGACTTTATGTTGTGGGCTGTGTTAAGTGTTTTCTGAGCATGATCCTATTTGATCTTCACAACAATTCTAGGAGGTGAGTTGTATTATTATCCCCATTTCCCAAGGGACAAAACCGATATATTAATCTTTAGAGATAAGTAAATTTATTTACTTATAAATTTAGGTCAATAGTAAATTTAGATTTTTTCCCTCACCTTGAAAATGTCCTCTAGGCTGGCTCCCACCCCCAACATAAAAAATAAATGAAAGGCAGGCCAGAGGCCAGAGGAAGCCTCTTCCTGTATAAATAAGACACATACTTTCTTGGCACCCTCAACAATAGATGTCCTGGCCAAAAAAGCACAGATGGGAGATGTGCTCATTAGCTGCTAGCTTCAGACCTCTTAGGTCTCCTTTATTTGGGCTGTCACTCAGTGTGGCCTTATTTTTTCCAGTCCTCTTTTGAGAGTTCCTGCTGATGCTTATTTGTTTATCTGGAAGGCTAGACTTTCTGGGATGGGCTCATTAAGAAGACATTCCCTTTCATGAGGCCCCTGGAGAATGGCAGGAACACAATATCTACCGCATGCCTCCCTCTTGCCATGCCAAAGCCACAATAGAAGGCGCTCAACCTAGAGCCAACCAAAACCCAAGGAGGCACAAAATGTTCTCTGCTGGAGCCCAGCTGTGAAGAAAAAGAAAATCCTTTTGAAAGTCTTGCCCATATCACACCTTCACCATATAATCTTCCTCTGACCTCTCATCCTTCAGTCATCTCTCATTGTTTGGATCCAATCAGTATCACTAAACCATGCAATCAGAAATAATATAGCCATAGACATTTCCCACCAGGAGGGTCCATAGAGATTATTTAGACTAAGCATGGCTGCAATCTGGCACTTGTGCCAGCCACTTCCTCATTTCCCATCCATGGCAGATAGCGCTAATCAACTGTGGCACTCTTCCCAGTTGAGCTTAGATGGTGCCTCAGAATCCTTCTCAAAAAAACAAAACAAAACGAAACAAAACAAAACAAAAAAAACCACACACAGGGCAGAAGAGGATACAAAGGTAAAACGGCTTTCCTATTTGGGATAAAAGGCACAGAAGGGGCTCGAAAAGATGCCTCCTGCTTGCCGACTAACACTCCCTCCACCACTATCCCTTTCCTGATGATGTACTCTTTCTGGGTCATCTCATATGACAAGTCCTTATATCACAATAAAATTTTCAGCTTCTTGAGGAGGGTCTTGGGTCATTTACTCATCTAGGTAGCTCTCTGGACACTCAGCATGCTGAGAAAGTGCACATACTGGTGAGCTGACAAGAGAAGTGAGTGTACAGAGGTATCTGAAAATTTCAAAAGGGATTCAGGGAACCACCCTGGCTTAACAATCAATCACATTTCCTGCAATAATTTTCTGGGTGAAATACATCAGACAAGGAAACACCCAGGCACTTAGAATATTTCCAGATGCCTTATTTGACACTATCCAAGGGCAATCGGTTTTCAGAAGTCCAAAACATTCTCATTGAGTTAGTTTCTCACCTAGAGTGACAATTTTCAAAATTTCTCACCAAAGTAGCCTAAAAGCAGAGGAGAATGATGGCAAGGTTGGCTTTTGGGGATCTATGGTATAACTTCAAACAGCCTGTTAGAAGCAAGACATTACTAATCCAAAGTAAAGCAATGTTTATTTTAATAAAAATACGTTTTCTCCCAAATTTTCAAGTAAATTTGATACTTACCAAGAAAAGCACTATGTTAATCCCAGGGCTTCACATACTGCTTAGCCTAGGGGTTGGCAAAGTATGATCCATGGGCCAAATCTGATCCATCATCTGTTTTTGTAAAACTCATGTGCTGAGATTGTTTTTTACATTTTAAAATGTAAAATAAATCAAATGAAAGAAATCACATGAAAATGAAAATAAAAAAATATTTTGTGATACATGAAAATTATACAAAATTCAAATTTATTCAGCTCATGAATAAAGTTTCAAGTGAACACACTCATTCATGTATTGTCTACGGCTGTGGGCAGAGTTCAGTGCTTGCAACAGAGACCACATGGTCTGCAAAGCCTAACATATTTAATAACTGAACCTTTGCAGAACAAAAATATTTGCTGCCTGCCTTAGTCACTGGCTATTCCATGAGCATACATATTCCTATCATGGGAGAATACACTGGGTCAGTGGTTTTCAACTGGGGGTAATTTTGCTCTCCAGAGTATATTTGGCAATGTGTGGGAGCATTTTTGATAGTCACAACTGAAGGATGGGGTGCTACTGGCATCTTTTAGTGGATAGAGTCCAGGGATGCTGCTAAGCATCTTTCAATACATAGGATAGGGAGCCCCTCACCCCTTGCCAAACAAAGAATTATCTAGCTAAAAATGCCAATAGAACCAAGTGAAAAAAAGCCTGGTATAAACTACCTAGAGTAAGAGCTGTTTTGCCACTCTGAATTTCATTTCTTTCCTCATCTCAATTAAGCACAGACTCTTGATATTCGTACATCAGAAAGGATTACTTATTCAGGCCTGAGAGAAGGGAACACTGTAAATATTCATGAAAGATGAGGAGAAATTGGACTGTAGGAATTATTAATGAGTAATAATAATAATTTGTTTTTATGAGCTAGTATTTTATGTTCATCTCATTTAATCATCATTTCAGCCTTATTAGGTTGGCACCATTGTGATTCACATTCTATAGAGGAGGAAACAGACTCAGAAAAGTTAAATTGCCAAAGGTCACACCAAGTTGTAGAGCAGTGATGCCAGAAATTTAGCTGTTTACTATTATACCATGTGCTTCCTAGAATATTAATTTTTCATTTCCCTGCTTTGATATGGGCAAGATAACTTGTCTATCCTGCATACCAGCATGAGACACAAGAAATGATTGCCATCCCAAAAGCTTAGCCTTCAAGACAGTGTCCTTAGCTTACATGCCCTTTGCTATAAGACAGTCTATTTTAGAAACTCAAATGCTTTGGGCCACTTTGAAGCTGATGGGTCAGCAAAACTCATAGCCAACTGTAAGATCCTTGTTCTAGACACTTCTTGTAGAAAATATATGAACCTGTTGATTCACTGACATGTTGAAACCAATTAGCATCTAAATAGGTTTCTCATTTCTCTCTCAGATAAAATCAGAATTGAACATTGATTGTTAAAGGAATACCTTTGGAGAGAAAGCGATAGGTATTTGAAGTAATAGATTTCAGGAAAAGAGGATACTGCTCCCAATTCTGATAGCCCAGTTAGAACAAGAATGGCAAATACTTATCTTTTCATGTCTCGTTGTGTACTGTTTGACAGGCATTGTTGAAGTTAGGTAAGAAAGTGGACTCTAGGAAAAGACCATCTGGGTTCAAATCCCAACTTGCCTACTTTTAACAACCAGTATGACTGCACTGAGCCTATTAACTGAACATTATCCCAGAGTTCATAAAGCTTGACCTCTAATACAAGCTCTGATAATGTATCTTTTGTGATCTTGGGCAAGTTAGACCACTTCTCTGGGCCTCTGTTTACCCAGCTGTAAAATGGAGATGATGGTACTTTCCCTGTCTACCTCTTTAGGGTGTTATATGAGCTTCAAAATAGCTCACATATCACATGCAAAAGTTATAATCCATCATGGCTACTCATAGGAATCTTTGTAGTCTAATGTCCACGAAGATGGAAATTAAACCATACATGAAAAGCTTTTGAATCACTGAGCCAATTGACCAGCAGGTACTAGTGCTAAAAACCTCAGGAAGGTAGTACTAAGCAAACACAAAAACTTAACCAAGTACAGAAATTTGGGCCAATGTTATCAGCATTCTATACCTGAGTTGCCTCAGGTTCAACTGGGGCAGTCCTGCTGGGGCTGAGTGCCTAACTCAGCTGCTCAGAAGCAGGAGCCTTAAGTGCCACATGAGGGAAATGGGATGGGATACCTGTTGTTCTGACCCCACAACAGAACTTGGTTCCACGGAATGCAGTGCATCTTGAAATAAAGATTCAGTTTTTATTTGGCCTGAAAATCTGGACTGCATCCAATGCTTACCCCCCAGCTGATCTGAGGCTGCCTAGCCATGGCTGGTTTTGTAAACAACTCTGTTCACATAATTGCTGAACTGTTGCATAGACCCTTAGAGGAAAGAAATTACTAGGAAAGATGTGCTTGTAAATTGGGCACTAATGACTTCCACAACTTAATGAGATTCAGAGGCAAAGTATTTACTGAGTACCTACTATGTGCTTAGTGACTTGTCAGGTCTGGAGATGAAAGGGGGATCAAGATGCAGGCCTTGTCCTCTGGGGGTTTACAATCGAGTTGGGAAGTCAAGTCTTACTGTACCTGAAATGATAATGAGATATAACAAAAAACTGGTACAGGCAACAAGTGCCATAGGACCTTAGGATAAGGGGAGGCAATAGTGAGCTGGGTAGCTCTGGCATTCCTGATGGAAATGTTATTTCAGCAGAGTCTTACAGGCAGTGAAAAGGGTGGGAAAGGGCATTCCAGGGTGTGACAAAAGCATGGACATACAAACATACATGCAACACATTTTCTGGGAAAAGTGTTTTGGCACTTGAATGCAGAAAGCCTTTAAAGCCAGAGCTGGGATATGGATTTTACACTGAAAGCAAGAAAAATCCAGAGAAAGTTTTAGAGTCAGAGCTGGAGGCAAATGAAAGGGCATGGGGTGTTGGTGAAGATTCATTTGGATACTGCTGCAATAGACTAGGTGCAGAGCAGTGAGGGCTAAGATAGAGTGGTAGCTGTAGAAATGGAAAGGAAAAAATGTGTGTCATTATTAAGAACGACTCCATAGGACTTTGGGAGTGAAGATTTATGGGAAGCTAAAGAAAGATAGATGGTGGTATAAAAAGAATTTAATAGTAACAACATCATTCATTTTCTGACTTAGTAGCTAAGTCCATTAAAAACCATCTGAGTCACTTTACTGCATTTGATGATATTTTGATAAACTAGATCAGTGTTTCTCAAACTTTAACCTGCATACATATCAGCTGGGGATCTTGGTAAGATGCAGATTTTAATTTAATAGCTTTGGGGTAAGGCTTGAGAGTCTGCATTTCTAACAAGCTCCCAGGTGACGCTGATGTTGATGGCCCATGAACTGCACTTTGAGTAGCAAGAGACTAGAGTTTATTTTCTCTGATTTTCATACCAAATGTCAACAATATATTAGGCGTTCTTAAACAAGGTGAATCCAGGGAAGCTTCCTTTATAATAATAGTCACCTGAAATCATAACATCAATTAACAGCAGGGACTGCTTAGTCTCTAGACTAGAAGTCATGGGACCTGAGTGCTAGTCTGCTCTATCCCTAACTGATTGTGGGTCTTTGAGCAAGGGAAGCATGGAACAAGAACTCAAATTTACCGTACAGTTCCTATATTTGAGAGTACCCATTATCCCCAATCCACTGGCTTCCAATTACTCTTGGAATGCATACCAAATTACTTATTACAGATTATTGTTCATAATATGGCACCTGCCCACATCTCTCCTATAAATCTGTCTTTCATTCTTTATAGTCCAGCTCAATAGCCTGGTGTCTATTTCTCAAACATACCTAGCTCATCCCCACCTCAAGTCTTTTGCACTTGACCTGCCATCTGTCTGGTATGCTTTTACCCCACAGCTTCCCATGGTAGACTCCTTCTCATCCTTCAGGTTTCCACTCATACAAATTTCCTGAACTATATATCCCATTGTTTTTCAACGGGGGATCGATTGTGCCCTCCAGGGAACTTTTGACAATATCTGGAGACATTTTGGTTGTCACTACTGGGGGGAGGATGCCACTGGCATCTAGTGGATAGAGGCCAGGGATGCTGCTAAACATACTAAAATGCACAGTTCATCCCCCTCACAACAAAGAATTATCTGGTCCCAAATGTCAATAGTGCAGTTCTAACTAAAGCTGCTTTCCTATCTCAGACCCCTGCCCCGTAAAAACTCTCTCTCATTACCCTACTTTAATTTCTTAAAAATATTTACTATTGTCTGAAATTGTCTGAAGTTATTTAATTATTTATCATCTTTCTCCACTGACAGGAATGTTAGTTTCATGAGAGCAGGGACTCTCTCCTATCTTGTTTCTTGATGTATCCCCGGTGCCTAGAATAGTTCTTGATACATTATAGGCACTTAATGAATAAGTGAATGAAAACAGAAGTAAATATTGAATATAAAATAAAAAGAAATGAATTAAAGGCAACCACAGAAAATCAAAATTAAAAACGGCAGTGTTCTTGTTCACGTCAAGAAAGTGAAAAGCTAACCCAAGGAGTGGGAGAAAAGTTTTACAAATCATGTATCTCATAAGCAACTTCTATCCAGAATATATAAAGAACTCTTAAAACTCAGCAATAAAACCCAATTGAAAAACGGGCAAAGGATTTGAAGACATTTCTCCTAATAAATATACAAATGGCCAATAAGCACATAAAAAAGATGTCAAACATCTTTATTCATTAAGAAAATGTAAAGCAAAACAAAAATGAGGAAAAACCCGTAGCTAACCACACAATGGTGAAAGACTGAAATCTTGCCTCCTAAGATCAGGAACAAAACAAGGGTGCCCACTTTCATCATTGCTATAGGAAGTTCTAGCTAGAACAATTAGAAAAGAAAAAGAAATAAAAGGAATCCAAATGGGAAAGATCGGAAATTCACAAATGACATAGTCCGTGTGGTGGCAGGTAGATATGTACCCCAGAAGACCATGTTCTTAATCTTAATCCATTCATTTGGATATGAACCCATGGTAAATAGGACCTTTTGATGAGGTTATTTCAGTTAAGGTGTGGCACAAATGAACCATAATTCCTATAATGGGAGGCCTTACAGAGAAGGTTGCAGAGAGAGAAGCCACGGAGAACAGCCAGAAGCTGGAAGCCAACGGAACCTGGAAAAGGAAGAAGACACCACCACCACGTGCATTGCCATGTGACAGAAAAGCCAAGGACCAAGGATCCTGGGCAGCCAGTTTCAGAATGCCACAGTCTTCTGGGAGAAGACATGCCTTGCTGATGCCTCGATTTTTTACTTCTCCTACCCGCAAAATCATGAGCCAATAAATTCTCACTGTTTAGGCTAAACTATTGTATGGTATTTGTTTTAGCAGCTGGGAAACTAAAAAAAATTTTTTTTGGTACTGGAAAGTGGGGTGCTGCTATTACACATAACTAAACTGTGGAAATGGCTTTGGAATTGTGTAATAGGTAGAGACCGGAAGAATTGTGAGGTGCTTGATAGAAAAAGCCTAGATTGTTTTGAAGAGACTGTTGGTAGAAATATGGATGCTAAAATATTTTCAATGAGGCCTTAGAAGGAAATGATGACTATTTTACTGGAAACTGGAAGAAAGGTGATCCTTGTTGTAAAGTGGCAGATAATTTGGCAAAATTGTGTTCTGATGTCACATCAAAAGTGGAAATTTTAGGTGATGGATTTGGATACTGTTTTAGTTTGCTAAAAGCTGCTGAAAGCAATAAACCAGAAATGGGTTGGCTTTTCCAATGAAAATTTATTAGGTTAAAAGCTTACAGTTCTGAGCGAACGTGTCCAAATCAAGGCATCATTGGGAAACCGTTTCTCCCTCAGCTGCAGTTGTGGGCAGTCAGGCACATGGCAGCATCTGCTCCCTTCTCCTGTGGGCCTCTTTGCCTTCAGTTTCTGGCTGCTCTGTCTGTGGCTTTTCTCTCTCCCAGGTTCATTGATTTCAACTTCTGGAGGCTTCTCTCTGTCTCTACAGCTTTTTTCTGTGTCTGCAGCTTTTTATTTCTCTGTTTATAAAGGACTCCAGTAAGAGGATGAAGACTCACCTTGGGTCCTGCAATCTAATCAAAGGCCCTTAAGTGAGTAATTTAATTAAAAGGAAGTTCCCTTAACAGAATTTAATCAAAAGGTTCCATCTACAATAGGTTTACATGCACAGGATTTTCTGGGGTCCACAAAAGCTTCAAACTGCCACAGATATTTAGCTGAAGAAATTTCCAAGATAGGTGTGTAAGGTGCAGCCTGGTTTCTCCTTGCATCTTATAGCAAAATCTGAGAGGAAATGGATGAGCTGAGAATTGGTGGTTTTGTAAAATTCTAAGCCTATACAGATAGTGTGCTTTGAGACTAGGGCCAGAAGAAGCTCTCTCAGGGACCTTCCTGAGTTTTTGGGAAGTGACTCCTCAGCGAACAAGGTTCTATGTGAGGGTTTAACTGAACAACCCTTTGCTAAAGCAGATAGAGCTGAAGATGAATCCAGTCAGCTATTTCAGTGGAAGTCAGGATTGGAAATGCAGTTATCCAGGAAGAATCTGTGGAGAGTTCTGTATGATGATTTGAACCTGCAGGAACTACATGCAAAGCCAACATGGTTTTTGCAAAATTTGTATGAACAGAAGCAATTCCTAAAAGGGACAGAGATGGATGAATTAAAGGAAGAACTGAAGGACCAAGGATCCTGGACAGCCAGCCCCAGAACATCACAGTTTTCTGGGAGAAAGCATTGCCTTGCTGATGACTCTATTTTGAACTTCTAACCTCAAAACTGTGAGCCAATGAATTCCCATTGTTTAGACCGACCAATTGTATGATATTTGTTTTAGCAGTTGTGAAATTAAAACAATTCTTTATGTAGAAAATCCTGAAGAAACTATAAGAAAGCATCTAGATTTAATAAACAAATTCAGCAAAGTGTTGAGGTACAAGACAACCATGCAAAAATCAGTGGTGCTTTTATACACTAGCAATGAACAATCCAAAAAGGAAATCAAGAAAAAAATCCATTTATAAAGACAACTTGAAGAATAAAATATCTAAGAATAAACTTAACCGAGAATGTAAAAGACTTGTACATGGAAAACTACAAATCATTACTGAAAGAAAGTAAAGAAGACCTAAATAAATGGAACCCCATGTTCAGGGGTTGGAAGACTTAATAGCATTAAGATGTCAATATTACCCAAAGAGATTTACAGACTCATTGCAGTCCCAATCAAAATTCCAACAGCCTTTTTTGCAGAAATGGAAAAGCTAATTATCAAATTCATATGGAAGGGCCAGGGGCCTTGAATAGCCAAAAACATCTTGAAAAGGAAGAACAAAGTTGGAGGACTCATACTTCCTGATTTCAAATATTATTATAAAGCTACAGTAATCAAAACAATGTGGGACTGGCCCAAGGACAAACATATATACCAATGGAACAGAACTGAGAGTTCAGAAATAAACCCACACATCTATGGCCAATTGTATTTTGACAGCAGTGCCAAGTCTACTCAATGGGGAAAGAATAGTCATTCAACTAATGATGATGGGACACCTGGATATCCACATGCAAAAGAATGAAAGTAGACCCCTATCTGACACAATAAATAAAAATTTACTCAAAATGGATCAATAACATAAATGTAAGAGCTAAAGTTATAAAACTTAGAAGAATATGTAAGGAAATATTTTCAGTATCTTGTATTAGGTAATGGATCCTTCTTTACACCAAGTGAGCAACAAAAGAAAAAAATAAACTGGACTTTATAAAAATCAAATTAGTTGTTGATTATGAATAGGGGTGGGTGGGGAAATGAGGAGTGACAGGTAATTGGTACAGGGTTTCTTTTTTGGGGATGAAGTATTCTAAAATTAATTTTGGCTATGTATACACACCACAAAAATACAACAAAACATAGAATTGTACATTTTAAATGGGTGAATTGTATGGTATGTGAATTATATCTCAAGAAAGCTTTTAAAAGAAAACAGAAATGGAAATTATTGGGGGAATTTTTATTTTAGGAAACTATGCTTTATTTCTAGGGGGCAATTGCTTAGAAATATTTATCTATGAAATACTTTTCCTTGGTTAGTACAGATTTTTGGTTGAGTGTGGCTTGGAAGAATTATGATATTAGAGATCAAACACAAGTATGCTGGCAGAAAAAATAAATGTTAAGTTAGATCATACATAATAATACCTGAACCTATCAGCCAAGATTTTCTTATATAAGCATTACATGGGGCTACCATCAAGGTAGGCCCTGAAACTAGAATAACGTGAATGTCTGAGGTTGAAATAATGGCTCCATATCTTTAAAAATAAAGTCTCTTAATAGTAGTTTATAAATGGAGGACCAGGAATTTTCTGTATCCTCCAAGTTCTGATCCAGAGAAAAGGGGGCACACTATAACATCTACTTCATTGGATTGTTGTGAGAATTAAATGAGGTTGTACTTGTAAGAATGCTTGGACATAGGAGCTACTCAGGTAAGTTTAGTTGGTAGTAGAGGTGAACCCAGAATGAGAGGGGGGTTGTTTGATAATTTATTATTAAGCTATAATTTCCTGATAAATTCATTTGTACACCACACACAGATGTAAGAAGGAGGGCATGTAATTTTTATCCATTGATTCCCTGAAGTATTGTTACGTGAACATAGGCACCTTTGGTCTCCTTTACTCTTATTTCTATTTCCCTCTTAGCTGTCTTCCTTCCATTGTTAGCATATCTTTCCATTAGGCACCTTAATGTTATGGACTCTGCCAAAGGTCTATCCATGCTAATCTTTGAAATCCTGTTGCCACGTTGTGAGGAAGCAGAGGACACACGGGGAGGCCACGTGTAGGTGTTCCAGCTGACAGCTCCAGCTATGCTTACATGAGAGTGCATGAGCCTTCAGGTGTTTTCAGCCTCCAGCTTTCAAGTCTTTGAAGTAAGGTTTGAGGCACTGTGAAACAGAGACAAGCCATTCCAATTGTGTTCTATCTGAATCCCAACCCACAGAACCATAAAAGATAATGAATATTGTTGTTTGAAGCCACTAAGTTTTGGGGTAATTTGTTATGTAGCATTAGGTAACTAATACACAAAATATGCCTGATTCTAAACCCCAAGATCATAATCACTATGCTGTGATATCAGAAACAAAAGTCGTTAAGTATACGTCCCAGAGACTTAAATCTTCAGTCTGTTAATGTGCCATTTGAGCCCTGAATCTCAGCAGAGTTGCAACATTTACTCACCATGTCATTGAACTCACCCAGTACAACAAAAGGATGATGATGAACAATGCCCATCCCCAAAAACATAGTATCCACAACTGCAAGCAAGACAGTTCCATCTGCCCCATGGGCTCTAAGACCCCTCTCAATCAGAAACAGAGTAGGCATCACCATCCCCAAATCCTCAAAGATTGGGGAATGAACAATGGACTAAATTAGACTTATTATTATTCTATTATAGACTTATTGTTCTAGCAATGGAAGAACTTGTAACATTGATATAAAGGCAGTGGCCACCAGAGGTTCTGAGGTGAGGGAGAGGGAAGAATAGGTGTAACATGGGGCCATTTTCAGGACATTGGAATTGTTCTGCATGACATTGCAATGATGGATACAGGCCATTATACAGTTTATCAAAACCTATAAAATTGTGTGGGGCAAAGCGTAACCTATAATGTAAACTACAATCCATGGTTAGGAGCAATGCTTCAATATGTGTTCATCAATTGTAACCAATGTACCATACTAATGAAAGATGTTGTCAATGGGGGAAAGTAGGGGAGGTGGAGGGGATGGGACATATGGGAATTCCCTCTATTTTTGATGTAACATTTATGTAATTTAAAGCTTCTTTAAAAATAAAAAAAAATTAAACACATACAAAAACAAACAAACAAACAAAAAAAATCCAAACACTTCTAATCAGTATTTGGTTCTCCTTGAAGACTTCCCTACTAGGAAAGGCTGTACTGCATGAAGACTCCAGGGTTCAGTCCATGTGACTGGATATTTATCCTGGCAAATGGATGCCACCATGATAACAGTTATTAGGGCAATCTGTCAAGGGTAAAGCTGGCATGATGCAGGGCCCTTGAGCCCAGTAATCTCTGAAGTATTGGCAAGGCTGAGATTCTAGACTGGCCTAGGAGAGGACCCTGAACTGCACAGAGCAGAGGTCACACCTTGATTTCAGCACACCCTTCAACAAGTAGCCAGGATGTGTCCAACAAAACACAAAACAGCTCCTCGATTTCATTGTTTAAAATCAACAGCCTAAGTCGGTAACTATAAAAACAATGTAGGCAGCATTCTACAAATACAAAATCTTATTAGAGATTCGTTTTCTCAACAATGCTATCTATAGTATATTGTTCTTTTTTTTCCTTCTGACGCCAAGGCACTAATGGAAAGAGACCAATTTGAGATGAGCCTTTCTGCAGTCTGAGTTTTTCGTTGTCCCTGAAGGGGACAGGAAGGACAGAAACAGGAGCTAAGGGGTTGACAACCATCTTTGATGCTCTGTTCCTTCTTTAAGATTGACTGACTATACATCCCAGAGAAAAGAGATTTTTTTTTTTTTATCTGCTCCACAACCAATATCATACATTTGGTGGAAAGAGTAGACAGTGGGAGGTAGAAGCAGCAGAGAACAATGAGAAATTATAGTTTGTGTTATTTCATTTTTTCTTGAAACCATTCAAGGCCTCTGTGCCACAAACTAACCTAACTTCCTCTTTCCACACCTCTCATTCTCCACCCTCCTTGCTATAAGGAAAAGAAAGCTTTGCAAGGGGGAAAAAAAAACAGCTCTCTTTGAATGTTTGGAGAACAAAACAATTGGTACCTTTCATATCTCTGAAGGCTAAGCTCCATTATCTCATGTCAGAATCAGAGCCCAGACTCGTGGGCTAGAAAATCAACTCTCAGAGGGCACAAAGCCAAATGCTCCCTCTGTGACTGACTTGAAAGGTAAAAGGCAAAGCTATGCTTTTAGGGAGAAAAAGGGAAAAAAGCAAGCAGGATTCCAAGTCATTAAATTGTGCAGACTTTGGAAAGCACTCTTTCAAGGAAGTGTACATGAAGAAGTTTGGTAATAATGAAACCGGGAGTGTTGAAAAGTCCTGGGTTCAAGTTTCAGTCATAAGTTTTACCAATCATAAGGCCCTGAGATATTTTCATCCCATCCCCTGACCTCAATTTCCTCAAGAGTTCAGTGGAGATTCACTCATCCATTCACTCACTCACTCACTTGTTCACCTACCAAGGAAGCAAAAGTCTAATATGCACACAGCCTTTGCCTTCAAAAAGTTTATAAGACAAAATATTTTTCTCATCCCATCACCGAGTTGTTCTGAAAATCCAGTGGACCTCAGAAACCTTCATGAATTTCAAACTGATACAGAAAAGTAAGGGATTGCAATTAAAGTACTGTGACTGGTTAAGGATGCCCCTGGCAAGACCTGTGAAGTCTCAGGTGTTCATTAAGTTTTCCAGGTGCTATCACAAATACCACACAATGGGTTGGATTAAACAGTAGGAATTTATTGGCTCATTTCCTTGAGGTTAGAAGACTTGCCTCTTCCCAGGGTTGGTAGGTTTCTGGTGCTGGCCAGCAATCCTTGGGGTTCCTTGGCTTGAATCCCTGCCTCAGGTCACACAGCGATGTGCTCTCCTTTCTCTTCTGAGTTTCTACTGACTCCTGGCTTATGGCTCCTCCCTGTGGCTTTTTCTATATAAGGCCTCCAGTTAATCCACTTAAGACTCACCCTCACTCAGTTGGGCCACACCGTAACTAAAAATAACATCTTCAAGACATCCTATTTCCAATGGGTTAACACCTACAGAGATATGGATCAAGACCAAGAACGTGTCTCAATTGGAATACATAATTCAATCCACACATAGGGTGTATATAGATGACCTGCCAAATTTTCCTGGTGCATATCTCTGCTTGCGTCATTCCCCTTCTCATTAACATTCAGTGTTTCCCCTATGCCTATAAAATAAAGCCTACATTCAATTTGGCTTTCAAAATTCTCAGCCCAAGGCATCTTTTCACCTTCATCTCTACTTGCACACATATCACTCAGCCAAAATGGTCCATTCATTCACCACTCATTGACATTGTTGGTGTTATGCTATTTCTTTGCTTTTAGTCATGCTGTTTCTTCTACTGGAATGACTGTTTGAACCCAAATACACACATACATTGTCTCCATTCAAATTCAAATTTTGATAAATCTTTCCTTTATCCTCACACTGACCCCCAATGCCCTCCTGATTAAAGTGACCTCTCCCTCCTTTGAACTACCATAGTACTTTGCATGTACCTCACTCTTAGCAAACAAAGATGAAGATGATGGCAATGATTAGCCTGATGATAGGATTAATATCTGCTGGTATCTATTGAGACTTACAGTATGCTGGGCTCTATGATAAATGAGCACTTTACGTTAATTATCTTCTTCAATTTTCACAGCCACTCTAAATTAAGGTTACAGTTTTATACTATTTCACAGAAGAAACTGAGGCTTAATGAGGTCAATTGATAGTACATGGATGGACTTTGGCACCATGCACACTTGAGTTTGTGTCCAGTTTTATGACTCTGGTCAATTAACTGACTAGTCTAGTCCCCAGTTTCCTTATCTCTACAATATGGATAGCGCTAGCTGTGATTGTAATGATGACATGAGATAATTGATATAAAGCTGAGCAAGATACTGCACACTAAGAGGTACTTGAGAGATGGTAGCTATCATAAACACCAACTAGAAAAGCTGCTCAAGGGCTAGGATCAGTGTCTTAGTCCCTCCCCCATATTTAATAAATACCTGCTGAATAAATCAAGGCCATTTGAAGAGGAATCTTTTATACTCAGGGGCTTGCTTAAGATGTGTGCAATGAAGAATCCTGTGTAATTAAACAGAAAAAACTTATAAAAATACAGGAACCAGCTCAAAAAAACCTTGTTCCTTGACTTCAGACCTACACTTCTCACTTTGCTAAAGAAGGTTCAGCCTGAAAATAGTCCTTGTTACACTGTCCTTTCTACATAGGCAGGTCTTCACCGTTCCAGTGCTCTAGCTTAATTATTTGGGGGGATGGTGGCACAGGGGGAGTCGGGGCTGAGGACTTCTTCAGAGCTCCACTTAGCAGTACATAATTGCCAGCTAAATTTTGGAGAGCCTCAAAACCAAAGGCCCATGGCTTATGCCCAAAGCTCCATGGCACCTTCCAACAGGGCTGGTTTTGGGGAGAGTCCTTGGAGGCCACTGCTGCAGATGGCAGAAGACCAGGTAACACCCAGCTTCTCCATATACCTAATGCACATCCAGCCATGTGTGTGTCCTGACGTGTCCCTGAGATATTATCCAAAAGGAGACAAGTTAGGTATCTAAGGACACACCCCAGAAAGAACAAGAGAATGCTATAATGCAGTGAGATATTATAAAAAGTCAATGTATAGTTTCAGCTAAAATAATCCAACAGAGCTCTGTCTACAGTTTACATATCCTTTATTTCCTGAACACCCAGTGAGGGCTGGCAGGGCAGGGAGGCAGGAAGTGTTTAAGAGCAAAGACTCCAGAGCCAAACTGCCTTGGCTTTGCCTGGCTTTACCATTTACTAGCTGTGTGAACTTGGGCAAGGTCTTTAACGTGTGCCTCAGTTTTCTTGTCTTCAAAATGATGATAGTAATGGTCTCTATTTCATAGGGTCATGTGCAGATAAACTGAATTAATTAATTAGAAGGGAGGGACATACAGTCACTGTTCAATATATATCAACTATTATCAGTATCTTAGTTTAAGTATTCAACAAATTTTTATCAAACATCTATATGCCAGACACTGGATATATATAGGTGAATAAAACCAAAATCCCTGCTTTTGTGAAGCTTAAAATCTCCTGAAAGAGATGTCCATTAATCAAATATTCATATAAACAAATGTAACTTCTCTACTGTGATAGTGCTATAATGTAAAGGAAAACAGGAGTGCAATAGGGCAGGGAATTTTTCATGAGCTGAGATCAGAATAATGAATAAGCAATAACTGGTGATAGTTGTGGTTGGTGGTTGCAGCATTTCACACAAAATGCACTTGGTGGGATAAGGCCCAAAGGAGGGAGGCAGTCTGGTGTGTCAAAGGAGTTACATCTCGGTTGGTGAGACTGGAGCACAGAAAGCAGAGGGGATATGAGGGGAGACTAGGGCAGCGGAGGCAGGCAAAGCCAGGCCTCTTAAAGCCTTGTGCATCTTGTGACGCCTTTGGGTCTTTAGCCCAGGGACATTGGGAAGCCACTCAAAATATTAAACGTGAGGAAAGTTGAAGTGATTTGCCCTCGTGTGGTGAGCTTTACATAGCAAATCCAGGACCCCGTTTTAGGTCCTCCGTTCTAGTTTGCCATACCTTGACAAACATCATTTGTGCCATGACTTCTCCCAGGTACAGATATTAATGAGCAAAATGTTAGTAACTGGATAGAAAGCTTCACATATTGTACTTGTTCTTCTGCAGGAAGCAGGGCAGGGCTGAATGATGAGTCCTTGGAGGGCCGGAGACTAGTGTCTTAGCTATAAATCCGAAGGGGCAGGAGGTGGGAGAGAAAGCTTGCATTGTGTTGCCTGGGAAACACAGGATGGAGAAATGTCTGAGCAAGGAGCTTAGCAATCAAATATGTTACCAATGGATGGGGTTGCCGAGATCCTGGAGAGGGAAAGGGGACTGGCAATGCCATAGGGTGAAAGGGTAGATATGATGGGGTGGCATCTCAACCCTAATCCAACACCCATTTTACTAAGCCAGGCTGCCTCTCAATTTGTTAATATTCCACTTGAGAAGCCACACCACTGAGCTTAAGGAACCAACATGAAACAAAGGAAGCAGCAACTAGGTCAGTGGTTCTTAAGCTTTGTGGGCCCTGCATCATTTTGGGAATCTGGCAAAAGCAATGAACTATCTTCCAGGAAAAAATATCCATATATATATACTCGATAATCCATATAGGCCCACTCCTAAATATTTACCCAAGAGAAATATGTTCACACAAAAACATGTACATGAATGTTTATAACAGCTTCATTCACAAATGCCCCAAATTGGATACGATCTAAATACGTCCAACAACTGGGGCACGCCTAAACAAATTGTGGTACATCATTCAATGGAATATATTGCTCAACAGCAAAAAAGGACAAATTACTAATACTTGTAACAACATGAATGAATCTCAAAAGCTTCAAGCTAAGGGAAGGAAGCCAGTCTGTAAAGGCTACAATTTGCATAATTCCATTTAAATGACATTCTGGAAAAGGTGAGTTCTAAGACCAGAAAACAGACCAGTGATTGACAAGGGCTTGGGTTGGAGGAAGGAATTGCCTACAAAGGTGCATAAGGGAAATTTTGGGGGTAATTAAAATACTCTAAATCTTGATTTTTAGTGGTTTTTACATGACTGCATACATTTGTCAAAATTCATAGAACTGTATACATAACAGACAATTTTTACCAAATGTAAATTATACTAAAATAAATCTGATTTTTAAAATATTCTGCACGGGGCTGCACAGTACCTGTGATACCATACACAAATCACTTACAAGTTCTGGGACTCAGGTTCTTCAGGGAAAATGGGAAAAACAATACCTATGCCTCCCAGAGTTGGTGTGAGGGTTAAATAGGATAACGTATATACCTGACACATTACTGTCTGTTAATTAATGGCAATGGCTGTTGCTGTAATACCGTTATCATTAATATCATCATTCCAGCTTCTCTGTTCACTTTCTGTGTCACATGAAAGATGCTTCCTGGCCAAGAAGGCCAGGTTGTTACTTAGTTGCCAGACAGGGCAATTTCAGACTCTTTCCCCTTGGATCAAATCATTTGACATTTAGCTGGGGAAGAGTTATGGAGCTGCTGAAGTATACACCTGAGTCCCATCTCGCAGTTGGCCAAACCGGCTGAAACTCCAACCTGGACAGGCAAATTCAGAGGCATGAAGCCTTTCAGATCCATCTCTGTACCCAGAAACCAATCAAATGCTTCCTGCCCTGGGCTCCCCATGGCAACAGGCTTATGCCCAGCTGCTTTCCTCTGTGAGTCCCTCCCTTGCCCTAGCGTTATAATAGTGAGTCTCAATGGAGGGGCACAAGGAAGGAGGAGCATGCCTGCTGGAGGAAAGGATTATTTAACAATATATAAGAACATTCCTCCAGTGCAGCAGGAGTAGTACTAAAAACATATTCACTTTTAAAACATTATAAATAATAATGTTTTATTATGTATTGTATACACCTATTATTTTTATGGTATAAACTTCAAAAATAACACGCTTCAATTTTGTCTTCATTAGTAGAAGTGCATAGAACTTCTCAGTGGGGGACATGATTCTCAGTGGGGGACATCCTCCAAAGGTATACCAGAATCTAGTGGAGGACGCCCGTGAGACTTCTATGATAATCCAAAGGGGTCATTTCATTCTTTTTAAAAAAGCTGCAGAAACACTGCTGCAGAAGTACCTCAAAATCTAAAAACTGAGGCAGCTGAGAGAAATTTTACTCCATTTCATACTCTCCTATAATAAACACATTAGAACAATCTCTGGGCTGCTCTGTGCTAAGGAAATGCCAACATTCATAGAAGTGTATACTGTGACAAAAGGAATCATGCATGATCTCTGTCATAATTTGATAAATGAGATATTCCCTTCCAAACCAAGTAGGAACTTGGCCACAGTCCTAGTTTCAACTGATTCCCAGGCCACAGCATTGGGCTCAGAGGAAAATGGTCACCATCCTAGTAGACAGGGAAGGAAGGATATTTACCCATATACCATATTTTTCTACATCTGGCCCTCCATCTACATCACACTCACTTGGATGAGTTCTCTTAAAGATGCCAATTCCTGAATCCCATCCAGACCTACTGGATCAGAATCTCTGGACAGAATACAAATGACTAGATCCTCAAGGGATTCTGATAGATCCTCGAGTAGTATTCTTGATTTTACTTTGAGAAACATAGAATGAATCCATCATAGTGATATTTTCAGCTCAGAGAAATGACCAGCCTGGAAGGACTCTTCTGGCCCAGGGAAATGTCCTAACATCAACCCTCCAATTTTAGACTTAAAATTAAACTGTTGAGATAGCTGCCTGCTCATTCTACTCATATAACTAGGCAAGTAGACCTGGCCAACTGTTTCATTCTCCACTGTAAGGAGTGGCTGCCACGTGACTTAAAACTTACAGAAACTCTCAGACTTTTAGACCAATTATAAAGACAGGTGAACTCTTTGTCTCAGAGTATTGGCTTCTCTATTTATGGTTATTTTTATCTTGAGCAAGTCCCCATCCTTTTCTTAGCCTCAATTTTTTTTCCCACTATAAGATGAGGGGCAGTTTTTCATTCTCATCCTCCTCTCTACCACAAAGGATGAGAAACCAAGGGGCATCACCAGGACTAAATAATGTTCTGTTGACTGAAGATCTACCTCTTTCTCTTCTAGTGGAGAAGGAATATTGGAACAAAAACATGAAAAAGAAAGAAAGAAAACAACTTTACTATAGGAATATTCTTGGTATCACTAACATTTAGGTTTTGAAAAGTAAATTCTATAAATTAAAAAAATAAATTCTTTCTAAGCTTACTTAGCCTTTATAAACAAAGCATTATTTTGGCACCTTTTTAACCTATGAGCAAGACCAGACCATGCAGCACTGACTTGGAAGGAATGCTGAATCTCAGGCCCTACACCAGACCTACGCAATCAAAATCTGCATTTTAATAAGGCCCTTATGTGATTTGTATGCCCAAAGATGTTTGAGAAGCGCTCCTCTAAGGTACTGGTTCTGAAATTTGCGTGTGCACTGGAATCATCTAGGGAATTAAGAGAATATACTGTTAGCTGGGTCCTTCCTCCAGAGATTCTGATTTAATTGGCATTGGGTACAGCCTGGGTAGAGGGATTTTTAGAAGGTACTAGGTGATTCTAATGTGCAGCAATGTTTGAAAATCTTTGCTCCAAGGGGCCTCCCCAGCTCCCAAACTCTGTAGGTCTGTAAACCTGTTGACAAGAGAGAAAACAGGCTAATTCAAAGAACTGCTAGGAACCAGGCAGGTTAAGTACTTGAGCAACACAAGTTGGTGTGGACAGCGCAAAGTGGAGTGCTCTAGCACTGTGAAAAGGAGCCTACACTCAGCTCCTTTAGTTGTTGCCTTTCAGAGTGTGGATTCCAGGTTGCCAAATGTTCTTTTTTTTTTTTTTTTTTTTTTTAAGAAGCTGGAATTTCAATTTTTTAAAATGTAAAATCCCATGACATTTTAAAAATGTTGATCACAAGCTCAAATTCTCAAATTTCTTTTTTTAAAATTATGCTGCACCAGCTGATTATAACCCATGGAATAGCAGTTTGTGGCCTGTGACAGAGAGAAAACAGTTCTACAAGTAGAAAGAGAACAAGCCACAACCCAGGCAGATGATGCCAAATCAGTGATTCATTCTGAAAACAGCACATGGCTGTTTCAGAGACAAGGTGGTGTACTTTCTTAGCCCTGTTGCCTAATGGAATTAGGATGACTGCTTTCTTCCTCTATCAAAGAGGTAACACATACTTTAGAAAGTATCATGAGTATGTGGAAAGGCAAAGCTCTTGGATTGACTGGAGTCAGGCACTGGGAACTCCTGCATAGAACAGTCTCCTTTGCATAGAACAGAATGTGCAAAGGAGACTGAAAAATGAAAGCTAAGAGGTGAAGGAGGGGAAAAGGGCTATGAAAGCATGGTGATTGGCTGGAAGCTTCATGAGGTGGGAGTTTACTGTCCCAATGGTGATATGAATAAAGCAAAGACTCTACCCCTGGAAGAAGGAGCCTTTGGAAGGTGATTTTTTTTTGAGCTCTGAAGGCTGAGATAGTCCACAGATATCTGTTATCTTATACTAACCTAAATCCCATCCAACCTAGGGCCTTTAAAGACTACCAGAAAACATGGGCATAGGAGCAGAAAGGAGGGTGGCCACCTTACAGATGCAGTTTGTATCAAAGGTTAAGAGAAAAGAAAAGATAGAGGTTCTTTAGGGATCAAAGGTCTGATTACTAGGGAAAAAAAACAACAACTGGAAAATGTCTAATCTTATTCCAATGAATAATACCATTGTAACTTATTCCAATAAATTTATATCTCTCTAGTGAGCCTAGAAGAAACGTGAGGACAAATCAAATCATCACATTCATTTACGTATGACTGAGCAATGTTAATACAGTTATGGACTCCTAGAGCAAATATTGTCTTCTACTTGTATACCGCCTATAGATTCTATTAAATGGCTAGAAACAGAATAAAAACATAACATCTGCATTACTCTTGAAGCAATTGTGAATAATAGCTTTTAAAAATTTCATTGACCTAAAATAGCAGTTCTTTTTTTATGACAAGTTTGATTTTTCTAAACTTTACTTTTAAAGAAGTTTTTAGGTTACAGAAAAGTTACATAGAAAATATAGGGGATTCCTACATATCCCATCCCTTTCCCCTCCCACATTTTCCCCTATTAACATCTTACATGAGTGTGGTACTTTTGTTACAATTGATGAACAAACATTGAAGCATTGCTACTAAGCATGGTCTACAGTTAACATTTTGGTTTACACTTTGCACCATATAATGTTATAGGTTTTGATAAAATGTATAATGGCCTGTATCCGTCATTGCAATATCATGCAGAACAATTCCAATGTCCTAAAATGCCCTAATGTTCCACGTATTATTCCTTTCCCATCAATGTTACAAGTCCTTCCGTTACTACAATAATAATAAGTCTACTCTGGTTCATGGTTGCATTCCTTCCTTATATTTGTTCATTCCTCAATATTGAGGATTTTGGGATGGTGATGCCTGTTCTGCTTCCGATTGAGAGAGGGGTTAGATCTTATGGGGCAAATGGAATGAACTGTTTTGCTTGCAGTTGTACATACTCTGTTTTGGGGGATGGGCATTGTTCATTCTCATCATTTTGTTAGTTGTCCTGGGTGAGCCTGATGAACTTGAGAGTAGGTTTTGGCTGCAACTCTGCTGAGATTCAGGGCTCAACTGGCATATGAACAGCCCAAAGATTTAAGTCTCTGGGACATATATTTAACAGGTATAGTGCTAATTATAGGTTCAAATAGGCAGAAGTTCTAAAAGTGTGATTCCCAGATCAGCAGAATTTACATCACTTGGAAGTTTGTTACAAATAGGAATTCTTAGGTCCCACCCCAGACCTACTGAATCAAAAATTCTGGGTGTGGGGCCCAGCAGTCTGTCCTTTACAAGCCTTACAGCTGATTCTAATGCAGGCCTTATACTATCTATTAATTCTCACAACAATTTATTGAGGTGGACAGGGTAGGATTTATATTCTCATTTTGTAGCTGAGGAACAGGGTCAGATTCTTAGGAGGGAAAGCAAGACAACCAGTTTTTTCAACTTTGAATCGGAGGGCAAATTTAAATTTTCTAACAGTAGTTGATTTGGGTTGAGTTGTGAATATATCTTTATATTTTTTTCCACCTTAAAAACTATACCAGTCCATTAGGAAAAGCTCATACAACAACGATTGCAATGCATCCAACTGGTTGTGCCCTTTACTTTCTTATTTGAGTGCTTCCACTTCTACCTTGCATTAAAAATCCTTTTCATCTTTTGAAGCCCAATCCAATGGCTGCTTCCACTGTGAAGTTTCTTCCACTGACTCCAATAGAAGATGCATCAGTTCTACTTCATCTTCTAGACCAGCTGCGTTTACATGCCTGCTCCCTTCAGTGGACTGTAACTCTTTGGGATAATGGACATATCTTAGCAACTTTATATACCTCTAACACCTGGCATAGATTAATGCTTTGAAGCTGGAAAGGAACAAAGAAAATAAAACAGCTGCCAATTCTTGCAATTACTGAGCACAAACTGTGTTACAGTTCCAGGCTATGCTTTCTATATACCTCATTTTATCTTTTTATTTATTAATTTATTTTTAATTTTTTAATTAAAAAATTTTTTTTGAGTATTTTTTTTTTTGTATTTTAAAAGATGCTTCGATTACAAAAATGTTACGC
>JAQZBX010000750.1:37031-97906 GCA_029593785.1 Cabassous unicinctus
AAAAAAAAAAAAAAAAAAAAGGTAAGGCACTAGGGAAGCAGAGAGCTAGGTGGCTTGCTCAAGAAAAGAGAATATATCCAGACAGGCATAGGGCTTGTAAACCAGAATCATGATCTCCCAGGCCCTGTGTGGCCTGGACACTGCCTCTCTCCCCCACTTTGTCTCACATCATTCTTACTTTGTCTCACTTTCATTCAATTCCTAAAACACCTTAAGCCTTTGCCTACCTCAAAAAAATGTACAAGTCTTCCCCTCTGCCTGGAACATTCTTCCCCAACCTTCACAGGAATGGATTTTCTCTTCCTTCAGACCTCAAATGCCCCTTCCTCACACAGGCCTCCCCTGTTTCTCTTCATCAACTCACCTTATTATTTCCTTCCACAGTACTTTTGCCCAACTTTTGTTTGCCTACTTATTTGTTGGCCACAACTGTATTCTAAGTAACATAGGGCCTGGAGCAGGTATTTCAAAAATATTTGGTGAACGGACTAACCAATCAATGAACCACTTGGTCAATTATGGCAGCTGAGGCACACGGGTCAGGCTGGGAGGGGCCTAGGGTCCACGAAGGTCAGGCTGAGATGTTTGGCTTCAGTATGTGGACAATGGGCTTGTGTTTCCTCAGAAGGAGGACAGTGTTAGAAGCACGAATGTGGCATCTGAGTCTCAGAGCTCATTCCTAGGCATCACAAGGATCCAGCTGGATGTGGGTACAGTCTCCTTTCTGCCCACTTGGCACTCACAGAACTCCTGCCTTCTTGGTGGGACCTAACCCGACTTTGCAAGAGTTCCCTCTAAGCTTTTTTTCAGATGCTTGTCTGGGCAGGTTGGCCCAGCTGGAGCGTGTGTGCTGCAAAGGCAGGGCAGACACAGCACACTCTTGTTCCCCTGGGCACTGCTTAGCTTTCCACGGGGTAAAATGTGTCTCCCAGACCACATATTTGCATAGTTGGAAGGGACTTGGAGCCTGTCTAGTCTGACCTCACTGTTCAAATGGAAAATTAAAGGGGAGGAACGGGTGCAAGCTTATAAGTTAGGGCTGGAACCCAGGTCTCTTGATTCCTAGCCACAGTTTGACTCTAAGGCAAGGATCTTGAGTAATATCAACTGGATGAGGAAGGGGAGGTGATAAAAATGTAAATTTCCAGAGACTCTGGTTCATTGGGTCTGGGGTAGAACCTGGAAATCAGCTTTTTTTCAAGCATACTCAGAGAATTCAGAGGCAGGTTGTTCATGCACAACATCTGAGAAACTCTGGTTCAAGGGAATTTGGTGACAATGTATCAACCTCATTTTATAAATGTACAAACTGAGGCTCAGAAAGATGAGATGGTTGTATAGCAATTTAATTGTACTGCCAACTAGAACACAGGTATGATGAATAGGATTTCCCCAAATGGAAAAGACATTAAATAATAAAACCCCAGTGAAAAAGTTTATGCCCATTTTCAATCTTCTTTTAATCCTTCCGATTAAGTAAAAAAAGAAAATCTTATTTTGGTGCTGTCTTTAATACTTCTCTAACAATTATCAATCTTCATGGCCTACCACTTCCTTTTATTTTAAACATAAAGAGAGCAAGCTTCAGACTCTGAACCCTCTGCTATTAGGCAATAATATCAGGCTAAAATACAATGGCATCATTTCGCTATTTTTATTTTCATAGTTTCTTTTTAGTTTTATGATAAGGGATACTGGTTTTCCTATTTGCAATAGTTGACAGTTTCTTTTTTATTATTATTATTATTTTTAATTTTTTTATTTTTACTGGGAGGTCCCGGGGATCGAACCCAGGTCCCTCCATATGGGAGACGGACACCCAACCATTTGAGCCACATCCGCCCCCAACAGTTTCTTTTTAAAATACATTAAAAAATAAAATAAAATACATTTCATTAAATGTAATTTATAGAAAGAAAAATTAATAAATGCACATATATGATAAAAAATATGAAGATATGTGAAAGACTGGGAAACAAGAATCTAATCAACCCTCGTGAAAGAGTAACTAATTTGCCTGAGTCCAGGGAGCTATTAAGTGGCACAGCTAGCATCCAAATATGGGCAGACTCACTCCAAGATGAGTTAAGAATGGATCAAGGACTGGGTTTCATGAGGAAGGTGTTCATTGGGATAAACTCTGTTGGGATTAAGATATTTCAGTACAGGTTACATGGTTAGGTAGGCCTTAAACTTAGGAGGAAAATTACAATCATGAACAATCCAGGGATATCAGGACAAATGAAAGGAAGGAAGATCTTTCTGATATCATATCCTTGTATCTGTTGTGATTCCTAATTGTTTAGGGGAGCATGGTCTCTGTCAATTGGTTAAGACCTAATTTGAGGGCAGGAATGGAACATGCTGTACTAATGTAGGTGTCACACAAAGAGGCTTGGTGAAAGTTCAAGTGGACTGAAACTTCCAGTAGAATAGACCACACACCTCCTGGATTTTAGGAGACGTTGCAGAGAGAATTCTGGTCATCCAGCTATGCATGTGCCTTGTGAGTTGACAAAAAGTGACATTCTTATATAATCAGGTGAGTCTGTAGGCAAAACCAGGTCTGGGGTGGGGAGGAGGTACCCCACCTTTTGTATTGGTTGCTGAGGAGGCAGCCACATAAAAAAGGCACCACCCTTAGACAACCTTCTCTATTTAGCTCAGTCATTTTCACACTGCCTCTCCTAAATATTTTTGTCATAGTCTTACCTATAGCTCCTTAAAATGTCATGTAATGTATTCTTTAGATGAGCGAACTGTACATTATGTAAATTATATCTCAATAAAGCAGCTAGAAAATGCCATGGGAATGGGGCCATTTCTGAGTCTTTTAGGAGAACCAACTTGCCTTCCTCCTACCTCTCCCCTCAATACTTCACCCATTCCACCATGGTTGAGTCCATCCCCTCACTTGTTCTCCTACATTTAGTATTCTTGCTTTCAATAATCATAATGTGTAATGATGAAAACAAATCAGTGGCTCAGGCCTCTTAGATCCTGGTCCAGCTGCTCCTTGGCGTTTACTATACCACCTCTATGCTTTTTCTCCCCTGTGTGCCTTCTTCCCAGGCAACACTTGGAGTTTTCATAAAATCACAGTACTGGTGAGAGTAAAAGAAGTTGGCTGAGGCTGGGTTAAACAAGCCTCGGTTTTCCAGTAGTTATTAAAACACACACACACACACACACACACACACACACACACACACATATATATATACAACCTCTCATCCTTTGATTTCTATCAACCTGCAGATAAAAAGACTAGGAGCATGTCTGGTTCATATCACCAGCACCTCCAACTCATGACTCCACTGGCTGAATGCACATTTGGTTGCAGCATTTATCTATCTTCAAGCCACTGGAGTCCCTGGTTCTTACACAAAAGCCCTCAAGCTATTATGAAGTCCCTTACAGACATGATTACAGAGACAGGCAGCTACGGACCTAAAACACAATGCAATTTATTTCTGTGAATCACCTTTCACACTAAAGACATCATAGACAATACTTCGGCAGCAGTGCAGGGAAGGACCCAGGCACTGGGAAACAGAGAACAGGAGATGCACAATAAGCTTGACGAAGAGACTGTGGAGGTGGTGTGGGAGAGGCGCAGCAAGGAGCATGAGGAGAATGAAGATTGCTCTCACCAGCCAGGCCACGGGGCCCTGTGCAAGACAGCTCTGCTGGGGAGAATCATTAGTTTCCCACAGAGCCTTGATGGGCAGGGCCTGATGTTTGGGGTGCTTCAGAATTCCAGATCTTGGATCTGTTTTGCAAAGATTGTTTATGCACTTGTCTTACGTGTCAGAAGCCAGGAATGTGGAGTGAAGCAGGCACCCACTCTTTGTTCACGCAGTGTAAAATCTACAAGCACACACTGTGTAGGATTGAAAGAGAATAGCAGGTATCTTTGGAAGATTGGAAGATTATCTGGTTTCCAAGATGCCCCAGTGTTTTTATTTTCCCAGAATCTCCTTCCCACCAATCAGGCCTATGGGACCCCTCTCTCTGAAATGGGTATTATTATTATTTTCATTTTATAGGTGGAGAAACTGAGGCTCAGAAAGAGTAACTTACTCACCCAAGGTCCACGTATTAGAACAACTAGTATACAAAGCCAGACAATGAGATCTTAGGGCCCCTGAACTTTAACTGCAAAGATGACCTATCTCAATGAAGGCATTGAGAATAGTGATGTTGAAGAGGAAACTGACCAGTAACATTAAAGAGGTGGAAAAGTGCTGCATTTTCTTGGCAACCTCAAGTTAATTAAGAGGCAGGAGGAGTGGTGAATGAAGAAAAATGTTTCTAAAATGAATATGAGTATACAAGTTATGTTTTTTTCTCCAACATAATGTTAGTTGAAATTTTCACTCTCAGCCCAATGGATTCCAACAGCTATTTCAAAAACCACAAAACACAGAGTAAAAATTAATGGATTCTATTCATGACATTTCCTAGGCTGTCTATTACGTGACATGCACTGTATGTAGATGCCTGGATTGGGGGAGGGAATGAGGAGGGAGAAGGCAAGAGGGAGAAGAGAGGGAAGGAGAGGATGGACAGATGAGCAGGATAAGGTGCTTTCCCCAAAGGAGCTGTCAGTCTAACAGGGGAGACAGTCATGCATACAAATCTTGCTAATGTAGGGATGAATAATAAGGGATGTAATGGAGAATGATTCTTGTGGGGTTGGAGGGGAGATTCAGGAAAGCTTATTGGCAGGTATTAGATCTAAACTTGGCCCTGAGGGATGGTTAAAACTCTTATGTGGAGAGAGGGAAGGGTGAAGCAGAAGGGGACCTAGGAAGACAATGCCAGCAAAGAGAAGTTTGATCTGAGGTGAAAAAGCAGGAGAGGGGAGGAAGTGGATCAGGCTATGGTTTACTTCAGAGCATGGAAGTGAGTTTTGTGGGAGGGTTCAGGTGAAGGGTATGGAAGGGCAAGTGAGTCAGGTCAGGGACAAAGGCTGCTGCACCATGAATGTCATACTATGGAATGCAGACTTGACCTTGTGTGTAACAAGGGGTGGCATCATAGAGGAGCTGTTTTAAAAGCCTGCACTGATATCAGGAATGGGGAATATGTGGAGAAGGGGAGAGCCTAGAGGCAGAGAAGCCAGTTAGGAACTGCTGCCAGCACTCCCCACTGTGGCTGTTGAGAAGGCAATAGATTAATTGCAGTGGAGGTAAAAATTCCAGAACCTGGTGATGGATCAAAGGCATGGAGATTTGGAAAAAGAAGAGTCTCTTTCTGGATAACTTAGTGGACTGTGGCATCATCCCTGAAATAAGAAATGCAAGGGGAGTGTCAGAAGAAGGTGGAGATGGAAATTATGATGACGTTGGATTTGGTCATGAACATCCTCAGGACAACCACTAGCTGACATTTAAAGATACATATTTTTACACTGGTAATGAATGCTTTATAAGTAGGGGTAACTTGACATCAAGAAATAAAAGCTGCTTATACTCACATTACTTACCTTTCAAATGCATATTCTGAAACAAGTTGAATCATTTATACTCTTGACTATTGCCTATTCATTTGATTGGCTAAAGAATAATGTTCACAAATTTTAAGTGGTAGGTTCAACCTGCCATAGCTTTGCTCTCTTCAATAGACATGGGCCAGACATCTGACCACTTCATATCATATTTCCAATGTGTTAACAGACCATCACAATTCTCAGATGTGCAATTGGATAAACAATGGTGGTGGAAGGTGGGTCAGTTAAATTACTCTGTAATTTACAAAGCACTTTCACACCCACTCCTAACAACCCAGTAAAAATGCCCTCTCTAGAATGTAAACTTCATGTGTCACCATCCATCCCATGGAGGTATGAGTATACCTCCATGTACACAAGATGAATGTGTGGGCCCATTGGAGAAATTTCTTGGTTTGTGTAGAATCTACCATGTACGTAGACAAAAAAAAAAAAAGAAAATCTTGAAGCTTTATTTCCAAGTATAGAAAAAATAAATGTAATTATTTTCTAATTGTGAAATTATGTTATAAATGTTCAATATGCTTTTTCTAATAATCCTCAGGCCCTGAAGACACTGATACATACCCATAGCGGGGGGTGAGACCTCCCTTTGACCCCTTGTTTAAGAATAACTTAGTGCATCAGGGTAGGGAGTTACAGTCCTATTTCAGAGATGTCCAAGAGAACACATGGCTTGCCCAGGGTCACACCATTACAGTGAGGATCCTGAAGCTCACACCGAGATCTTTCAATCTCAGTCAAGTGCTTCCTCCACAACCTGACACTGCCTTTCTGTGAGCCACTGACAATACCTTACCATCTACATATTTACCAGTTACATTTCTGGGCGAGCAATCTTTATTTATCACATTACTGAAGGGTTTTTATGAAATGAAACTGAACATGCAAGATTTTCCAAATTGCTACTATCTAGGTTTACTGAAGCATTTACTACCTTAGTTGACCATTTTGAATTCCCCAGACATTTTTTTCCTCTTGAATTTCTAAGGACTTTCCCCGCCCCCCCTAGAATCTACCAATAGATCTAGGTTATTTCTTAGTTCTTTCTCCCCAGAGGAACATTTATCAGTTAGCTTTCCAGCTAAAACTTCACTTGGCATCAACTACTGTAGAGAGGTAATCTAACTGTTCACCAAGACAAGCTGCCCGCCTAATTGCACCCATTGGAACTTAAGCTTCAGAGAAAGGAGGAGGCACAGTGAGAAGAGGAGGAGTGATTTTCCTCTTTCAACTGGCTTTGAAACAGAGTAAACAACATTTCTTGGTGAGGTGACTTTTCCAAGGCAGCATGAGAAGCACCAGGGCAGCCCCCAAACCTTCAGAGGACTTCGCAGTCCACTGAGTCATTACACACCAAGTGTAAAATGCCTTGGCTTGGTGAGGCCCCAAATTCTGGAATCTGACAGACCTGGATTCCATTCCTAGCTCTGCACCTTTTAGATGGGTGACCTTGGGTAAGTTATTCTACTCTGAGCCTCAAGTGAGTTCCCCATTTCTAAATAGACATCGTAAGAGCACAGACCTCAGGAGA
Organism: Cabassous unicinctus; assembly: GCA_029593785.1. Classification (NCBI taxonomy): domain Eukaryota; kingdom Metazoa; phylum Chordata; class Mammalia; order Cingulata; family Chlamyphoridae; genus Cabassous; species Cabassous unicinctus. The sequence continues at coordinate 44,081 of JAQZBX010000750.1, forward strand.
CTGTTGTGAGCGTCAAAGGAGATTATGTATGAGACGTGCTTAGCAGATTGCCCAGCATTCATATGACAGCTATTATGATTGTCACAACCTTCTGCCCTTCCTGCTTCTTTGTCTTTGCACATGTGGTTTTCTCTACTTCAAATAGCCTTTCCCGTCACTATCGTTGAGAGTAGAAATCCAACCATCCTTCAAAGATCAGCTCAAATGCTCCCTCTCCCACGCAGTCTTCCTTGACAGCCCCCAAAGGGATGAGAAGTCTTCCTTGATGCCCCCCAAATGGATGAGCATCTTGCTCCTTTGAGCATTAATTGGTACTGCTCTGTCTCTCTCATGTTTTGCAGTTATCTAAAGCTCCTCAGCATACTTGAGGGTGTGTGCCACTGCCACATACTATTCATGCATTCCCACAGAGTGAACATTCATCATTCTTTATTGTGATTTAATAAGACCTGAGCTGTATCTTTCATCTGCACTGCAACGCCCCAGTACCTAGCATGTACCCAATGAACACTAACTGAACAAATGAATGAATGAAAGATTCTGTCAAGTATCTGTCCCCCTACAGTGCCTAACACACAATAATTCCTCAATATTTGTCTAAACACAAATTCAGGAAGTGCAATGGAAGGATTCACAAACTCAAATCCTCCAGGGGGCCATACAGCCAACTGGCATAAGTAAAAAGGCCTGGGAATTAGGCAATATGGAAAACCAAGGACAGTGGCTGAGGAATGCCTTACATTTCTAAAATAATTCACATTCATTTTTTAAAAGGCTTGTCAAGCAAAAACATGTCTGCAGGCCAAATTGCCCCTGCCACCCACCTTTCTGTGACCTTCATGCTGTACTGTGAGCTGGGTGAGGTCCCTGACCCACAATGCTTACAAACTTGTAGCAACAGAGGCAGTGTCCTTTTTGTCAAAGAGATGGAGAGTGTATGTGTGTTTGGGGTTTCTCCTCTAATCTTTATTGAAGCCCATCTCTTGGTACCTATGAAAATCTCCGACTACATTCTTGCTCAACACCTTGTGTAAATTCTTACATGAACAGCAAATTACAACCTCTTTTATACTTGTGTATAAATGGCTAACAAAGGATTCTTGTATTAGTCCATTCTGGGTAATTTAGCACTTAGAAGTGCTAATCCCTTCAAACAGAAGGAAATCTTAGAAGCTAGGAATCCTTCATGGTGTTCATCTCTAATCCTGTCACATATCCCTCTTTCCTCCAATGAGCTTTAACTTCCTGTAGTGAGAATAGGTCAGGACTAAATGGCCTCCAAGATTCTGTGAAAATCATGGATGCAACCAGACAAGGTGGCTGGCAGCAGGCTTCCCAGGTAAGGTTGTTAAAAATGAGGGTAAGGTAGGTAAGAAATGTTGGAAATGGATTCATTTTCTACACTTAGTTTTCCATTCAGAGGCTGACATTTATTTTTCTGTTGTAGCCCCTCCAAATCTGTTCCGAGCTAATGTACAAGCTGTGGGTCCAGCATGTGTAAAAGGAACACTGAGCCTTAAGCAGCAGTGATCCAAGTTCTCCTCCCTAGCACCATCTGACAGGAAGCCCCCCTCCCCCCCGCCCAAAGCCTAGGGCTCAGCAGTTAGGCAGACCTGCCAAGAGAAATGGAGCCGAACAAACAGAAAGATCCTCCCTACTTGCCCACCCCACTCTAGGGGTGGCACCCAAAGGATGCCTAATCAATGATTCCTGGTGAAGAACTAGGAAGGAACATCAAGATCGGCGATAGACCCAGCTCTGGCATCACCTTTGTGCGAACAAATTCCTTCTTTCTGGCCTTCAACTTGTTCATCTGTTATGAATACAAGGCTGGGGGTTGGATTTGATCAACTCTTAGGGCTCTTTCAGCTCTGACCCTTCACAAATCACTGTTTTCTAGCTCAGCTGTCTCCTTTAGAGGATAAATAACAGGGGATAAAGAAATATGAAGTAGGGGATCTCAGGACTTTACAAATGCTTCAGGGGAAACCTGGAACCTCCCCTTGGTTTTGAGTGAAATTGTTGATCTAGTCCTTAAAAGGCACTAACTTGAATATTTTACTTTTTTCTAATACATCTTCATAAAGATCTTCCACTCTCTTCTGACGGTTCAATTTTTCATCTCTCCCCAACATACCCCCACTCCCTGCACACACATAAAATATCAATTCCTGCCTCCATGCCAACTTTGCTCACCCCTGATTTGGAATGCCGTGCAAATTCTTCCTGCATACACTGGAAACTTTTCCCCAACTGACCCAGCCCACCACAATCTTCCCCTTATCTGAACTCTTATCAGAAAACAGTCCAGATATTCTGTGGCTTGTACCCTGGTCCAAGCTTTTGCAAAGCTCTTGTATTCAACCTTCCATTGCCTATAGGGCCTGTAAGATCTGGCCTCTGCCTACCACTCTTCCCCTCATTTTGCTTATTTTGTTCAGCCACATAGATCTTCTTTCGATCCCTCAGTTACTCTACACTGTTTCTGGCTCAGGTCATGTACTTGATACCTTCTGCCCCCATGGCTTGACTGATAACTCTTCTTCACAGAGTCCTCAACTCAAATGTCACACTCTTCCTCCCTGACCACTTGACCTAAGTATAACTACTCCCATCACACTCTATCCCATTTCTCTTTGAAAATTTTCCTCCTAACAATCACTACTTGAAGTTTTCTTATTGATGGGTTTACACAAAATTGTTCTCCCCACCTACACCTGAAAATCTAAGTACTAAGAGAACAGAGGAGTGCCGTGATCACCTCTCTACTCCTGATTCTTAGAACAGTCTCCAGCATGTTGTAGGTGCTCAACATTGTTTAAATGAATAAATGAATGCACACAACTGCTCACGTGTTTATAAACTGTGCCCTAGCTAGATTGCAAGGCTCTCCAGAGCTGGGTCTTATCCACCTTTAGGCAGTAGTAAGCAAATAAATATGGATCATGTCAAATGAGAAGATTTGCCCACCCCTAGTCCAAGGCTATCTTAGGCTAAAGCATTCAAAGTGGACCAAGAGAAGAAAAAATTATGCTACTAGAGTAGTGACATTAGCAGAGAGGACACCAGACAAAGATCAGAGGCAAGTGATCAGCAGGGTGGCCATGAGAAAGCTATTCAGCCTTGCAGGCTTCAGTTTCTTCCCCTATAAAATGAACAGAGTAACAACTGCAGTGAGAGTTAACATGACAATGAGTGGGGAAGCCCTCTATAAACTGTTACTCAAATAAGAAATGAATAGTTATCAGTTCATTAATCATGTCTCCTGGGCAAATAGGCAGGTGATTGTGTCTGGTTGATTGGGACAATATGGCAGCACCACAGGTGTTGCCTATTGGATGGGGCGGGTAGAGAGCCTGCCACACTTCTCTCAGCTGCCACCTGAGCACTCACAAATCACAGTATAACACTGTTAAACATTCTGGAAATAAAGAAAATCTCCTCTGCTCCCTCACAGTAGGCAGGCAGATGGCTGGGCTGTGGGGCGCTGGACAGGAAGAAAGGTAGACAGATTCCTGTTCGTCCCTGGGCTTAAGTCTTAACCCTGAGCAGAGAGTTAATAGCTCTGGGTAGGTCATCTTTGATGAGACTTCCTAGAATACCAGTGAGGAATGATTCTTCTTGAGGAAAGCTGCAAGAAGTTATTCAGATAGGAATCAAGCTGGTTAGCTGAATTTATATTCTAGAGATATGGAGGGAAGTATCACAAGTTTCATATCCACTGGGTGCATCAGTTCTCAAGAATAATGGAATGTTGGGGCTGGGAGGACCTTTAGAGTACATTTAATGAGTCCCTCATTTTACAAATGGAGAAACTGAGGCAAAGGGAGAAGTAGTGAACTTGGTGCAGGCATACATCATGATGGAAGCAGGCCCTGGTCTTAATTTCAGGTCTTTAGATTCTTAATTCTAAAATTGCTTTTACCACCACATGGTTTCTCTGTTCTATGTCCATTAACTGCACCCTCTACCTCCTACCCTCAGGCAGCTGTCTCCCAGGTCCCACTGTCATAAGTAGGACTGAGCAAGTCATAGTGGCTTGGGTACAACACCCAACAGCTAGTAAGTCCCTCAAAGCCCCAGGTCATTTTTTTTTTTTCCTTTTGTGACATGAAACAATATATCCCAGAGGTTAAGAGCAAAGACTTTGATATCAGATAAGTTGAGTTCAAATCCCTGTTCCACTACCTAGGAGTTATATAAATCTGGGTAAATCATTTACCCTCTCTGAGAATGAGCTATTAATTTGTATCACTACCTTTGTATCAACAACATGTATGTAAAGTATAGCATCTTAATAAATAGTAGGTGCTCAATCATTAAAATAAATTCCCTATCACTGCGGCTCCTGGTCACACTTCTTTTTCACTTTCCCAGCTGCCTAGTCACTATTTTGGTAGATCTAGTTGATTCCACCTTGCTCTGTGTCAAAGGAGCATATATCTTCTATCAGCTCCTCTCTATTTTCATTGTGTATTAAGGTGAGTCAATTCTATATTGTTCCAACAGGTCAGACATGCTATCCAATCTGTGGTGAAGATAAATATAAGATGTTCTGTCTTCCCTTCAAGAAAGGAAAGCAAGCAGTTCACCAATGGTGTAAACTTCTTATCCCCACGAGGGCCCAATCCTTTATTAACACTAAAGCCAAAGGGATTTACTTACCACATACAGTCCCTCTTTCAATGGATAGTCACTAAGCACCCACTATTTCTAGACCCTGTGGGTTCTAATACTGGAAATAAAATTGTGTATAGTATTGGCATGGCTCATGACTTAATTGAGTTAACTGTCCGGTGGAGAAAACGATAGGCAAAATAACTTGGATAAGCAATTGCTTGATTTCTATCATCATAAGTGCTTCTGAGGAAAAATATAGGGTACTTATTAATGAATGTAAAGAAGATCCTAATCTGGGCAGGGGGATTAGAGAGGGATTTCTTAAAGAAATGGTTCTGAAATAGCTAATAGCTAGTGATGAAGAGGAGTTAGCTGGGCAAAGATGGAAGAGTGTTCCAGACGGGGGGACACTGTGTGAAGGCCCTGAGGTGGGAGGGAGCTTGGTTAGGCTGAGGTGGGAGAGGAGAGGGTAAAGCTGGGCAGGGACCACATCATGCCACCACTTGTGGGCCATGTTGAAGGGTTGGGTCATTACACGAGAAAGGCTTATTTGAGGGAGTGACCTGATCAAAGACTTCAGGCATTAAAGCCCTCTCCACGACATATAAATTTTACAGATTAAAAAAAAAAAAAAAAAAGAATCCAGAAAATGGGGAAAAGACTGTCTCAAGGTCTTGAATACAGTAAGTAGCAACATCAAATGTGAATTAGATTTCAATCTCCCAGTCCAGGGTTCTTCTTGATACCCCACATAGTCTCCTTCTTCTCAAAGCTTCCTTTGAAGAGATAACGGAGACCCTGGCTTGGCCAGGGCACACAAGCTGGAATGACCTTTGTGTGGGAGACCATTTCTGGGGAAACCCCTCACCAGCTGCCTGTTAAGGCCCACTTGGCCTTACAGGGAGAAATAAACAAACTATGGTCACCAAGGACTCTGTGAATGGCTGTCCACCAAACTAAGTCATTTATATGGTATCTAGGTGTTGGCCTCTCAGGACAGTTCCCAAAGCTGGCTGGGTAAAGTGAATTTCCCACTTCTGGGAGGATGGGAGGGAAGGGTTCCTGGCAACCCCCATGCCTCACTACCCTGTCAAATTAGACTCGGCAAAAAGAGGTGAACTCAAATGTACCACACTAAAGCAGGTGTTAATAATAGGGTGGTATATGGGAACTCTATTTTATGCATGACTTTTCTGCAAACCAACAACTTGTCTTATACACACACACAAAAAGAAACAAACAAAAAAAGAGATGATCAGAGCCTCAATGGCTTAGTGTGAAAAGTTTCTCTTTCTTTCAGAAAGAAGCCTAAGCAGATTCCCCAACATCTTTTGGGAGATCCCTTCCCTCACGTCGGGCCCAGCTGGCTTTTGTTCAAAAGTAGCTCCTCCACAGGCAGAGGAGGAGGAGAAAACACTGCCCTGCCGCCCCCCACCCCCCAGTCTCTCTCTTTCACAAGCATCCTCTGCAACTTTTCTGGCCTCTTGCCTGTCAAGTCCTCTCATCCCTGAGGATGCTTGCTGGGACCATACTCTGGTCCCCAAGATACAAATGTACCACACTTTCCTCTTCGGGATATTCTGTTCCCCATGGCTCCCTGTCCCCGCTCCCCCATATGCCTCAGCGTGGGCTCACCAGATCCATTATTCCAGCAGCACATTTATGGAGGTGGTACCCAGCTTCATCCCCATGCCTCCTGGTCGTTCCCAGGAAACTAGAGAACAGGGACAATTTCCAAACCTCGCCCTTCGCAGGGTGCAAAGGCTGATCCAAACTCAAAATATTGTTAAAAAGAAAAAGGTCTGTTCACCAAGCCCATACCACCTTTCCCCTCCTTCTCACTTACGGAAATCTTGTGTATTGATGAATTCCCAACCCCCCTGGCAAGGCTTCCCCGAATTCCCCAATCCCTAAGAATCTCTTTCTCCCAACTCAAGAAATACTTTCCTGTGCCAAGTCCCAGCACCTCGAGGGCCTCAGCTTCCTCATCTATTAAAGGAACCACACCTCCTTCCTTACCTGTTGCTCTGGTTCCCTGAAAGAGAGAATGGGAAAAACCTGGGGCCAGGTTTGGCACCTAAGAAGGCACCAGATCATTGATACCCCAATCACCTACTTTTCAGAATTTCTCTTTTGTGGAGTAAATTTTGTCTCTGTGGCTCTACCTGGTTAAAGCTCCTGTAAACCCCTGGAACAGCAGGCCCTGAACCCAAGAAAAACTAGTAGAAAAGAAAGGCTTGGCTGGGCCTTCCCTGCCAATGTCCTTACCTGGAATGGTGAGAAATTGATTAATGATCAAGAGAGGCAAGAGGAGCGCTTTGCTTGTCCAGTCTTGTGGATGCCCAGCAAGAGATCACCTTTCTCAGAGAGGGCAGCCGGGGGCTGGCAGTCTGACAGCCAAGGCAAAGAGATGGCACGAGAGATCGCCTTAGCTGGCTTCTCCTGCCAGTGCCTCATCTTACACCTTCACCTAAACCCTCAATGAAGGGCTAGTCTCCATTTAATACCTAGAGAAACCTAAGAGCAACTAGAGGGGACTTACTTAAAAATTTTCTGGGCATCAGAGATGTGCAGGCACAGCTGGCGGTCAGGGCGGAAGGAGTTCATACATCTCGTGGGAAGAACAATCAGCACTTTGTAATCAAAGAGCCCTGGGCTCCAGGCTCAGCTTTGTCACCGATTTTCAGTTTGGTCCCTAGCAAATCATTTTTCTTCTCTGTTCCTCAGTTTCTCCAGCTAACAGGTGAGATTGAATACTCTCAGAGGTGACATAAAGTTGGATGAATTTTATTCAGCTGGCAAAGTGTTTAACATTTTTTTTGAATTATTTCCTCATATTAAACAGTTGAATGCTTTCAAATAAAAATCCAAGCTTTCAACTTCCCTTGAAAAACTAGGTTAGGAATTCACACGAGGCTGCTGGAGCCCGGAGCCCGGAGCCCAGTAGCGGCCGGCCCTGCTTAATTGTGACGCGAGCTCTTCAATTCCCACGGTCCCCACGGCACTCCCTAGGTCTCCCCGACCTTGAAGCTGTCTCGTACGCCTGCCATTTATCCTTACTCTTGTTTCTTTGACACCCTCCACATTTACACTATCACATCACCAGCCCAGCACGTGTGGACATATGGATTTGGGGTCCCTGATCAGGGTCGGGAACACCTCCTGGTGTGGCCCGTTTTGGAAGCAGATTGTGGAGCCAATGCCTGCAGTCAAACACCAGCTCTACATCCTCACCAGCTGTGTGACCTTGAGCAAGCTCCTTAACCTCATCTATCTAACAAGGAAAAAAGCAGTGGACAATTTTTAAGAACACTTAGCCCAGGGCATGTAGGATTCTAGTAAGGATTTTAATAAATGCTAACTGTGGTAGTTAGTATTATCACAATTTTAAATTATTATGACACTGACTTTTTACAGATCCAGGCTCGTCAGGTCCAATGACATAAACCCCAGTACTCTGCGTTCCTCTTTTTCACAGAATGTCTGAGATGATCTTCCGGATCCTTCCATCTCCAAAGTTCTAGGACCCTAACCAGGGTCTCAACACAAATGCATGCAGGGGCCTGGGAAGTATCATGAGTGGGTGAGGCAGGTTGGGGGGAGTGGACCCTGGGGCAAACTGGAGATTGTGCCTCCTTCTAAAGACAGTCATATGCAGTTGTTTTAAAGCAACTGCCCCAAAGAAATACAACTATTGGCCAGCCTTAGATATCAGGCTGGCCATTTCAACCCCAGTGGAGCTTCGAGGATAGAGGAGGCTGCGGAGGGCTGGGGGCATCTGGGAAAGAAGGTCAGAGGAAGAGATGAGCCTTGGGCACAGGGAGGCTTTGCATGAACTGGAACCTAGATATGCTCATTTTCATGCCAAAAGTTCATTTTCCACTCCTTAAATCCCTTCACCTCTTTTCAACAAACTTCTCAGCTTCAGGGAGCCATGGCCTCATTTAAAATGTTGTGAAAGAAGGTGATGGGAGCATCAGCTTCTTAGGCTGGTGCATTTTTATTTTTATTTCTCCATTGACATGGTTTAGGCTTTGTTTTTTGCAGCTAACATATTGTTCAAAGTTAAAAGAAAGGGTAGGGATAGGGAATCACAATGAGATCTTTTTACTGGAAGAAAAACTTTTCAACCATTCTTCCCACCACACTCTATGAAATTCAGTTCTGTAGGTCTGCACTATACACCTATTATATATAAGGAAGGGAGCTGCAAAGCCCATAAGAGAATAACACCCCCCATGCACACAAACTTATGATAGGAAAAAATCCACAATCATAGAATATCAAAGTATGGACACTGTCCAATTTATTTGGAGAGACAGTTAAAGTATGGATTAATGTGGACCCTGCCACTTACTCACTACATGACCCCAGCAAAGTTCTTAAACTATCAGAGTGTCAGTCTCCGTGGCAGGGAAATGTGGATAATGATAGTCCTTCCTTACAGGGTTGTTAAAAGAGAAAATATACCTCAAACGCTTGACGTATACTGACTGTTCAATAAATGGGAATATTACTACTATTACAATTTTTACTACTTCTATTTAAAACCTGTTACTACCTCTATCCAATACATTCCTAACAACTGATTTTCTATCTTCTTACTTATATAACTCTAGTAACAGGGAGCTCAGTACCTACTGGAGGAGTCCTTCCTTTTGCAGAATATAAGAAAGTTCTTCCTTGGGTATAAGTGAAATAAGTCTCTGTGGTCTGCAACATATTTCAAGAGCCACATCTTCAAGTCTTCCAGCTATCCAGAGCACAGACTCTGCTGTACGCCCAGAGCTGTGTAAGGTTTGACTGGGGAGAAGCAAAGAGAAACATAGTCCTAGTCTTGGAGGGGCTCAGAGTCAGACTTTAGATACCTGGTGAACACACAGAAAGCAGCCCCTTCCTTGGTTGGCTGGAACACAGAGGATTCCTCAAAGAGCCTGATACCCAGGCAGGACTGTGGCCAACTGAGGCCCAACATGACTTGTTACCTGCTGACCCTCCAGCCTCCTCTCTTGGCATTCTACCTACAGATTTGGGCCTCCATTCTACTTCTTGAGCCTTCCCAACTTGGACCCACCTAAGACCCTTTGCACTTGAAGTCCCCACTGCCTAAGTTGTTCTCCCTCAATATTCTCGCAGCACCGACTCTTGTGTACCATTTCCATCTCAGCTCAAATATCCCCTCTTCAGCCAGGTCCTGTGGGAGCACCTCACTAAAAGATTCGTCCCTCCCCAGCCCAGCGACCCTGTATCACATCACCTATCTCCATCGCTGATCTGTTGCCTTGCTTATTGTCTGCCTCTCCCCAACCTGAATGAAAGCAGGGATCCATTGTATCCCCAGCTCCTGGCACAGTACCTGGCACGTGTTGGGTAGTGCAATAAATATTTACTGACTATTTCTTGAAAGGTACGGGAGGATAGATAGAGTTCTTTCCAAGCCTAGACACATCCTCCAGTCTCTATCATCCATGCACAGAGCCTTTCGTGCCCAGGGAGATGGCTCCTTACCAGAGAGGGTGTTCCTCAGGGCCACGGGGAGAGAGAGCATCTCTGAAAGCAAACGCCACCCAAGCCCGACCGCTGAGCAAATTGTTTTTGATTCCATGAGGCACCTGCAAACCAAATAGATTGTAACAGCGCAGCGGAAACCGTCTGCACGCGGTAATGAATTAGTTGTTAGCAGAGGTTGCTGCGCTCACAATCCCATTTGCGATCTGCAGGGCTCGCAGCTGCTTCTCATTTTCATAATACAAAGGAGGGAAAACAAGGAAAAGATGGACCTGTGCAGAGCAAGAAACCAATGTGGAGGCAGCCAAGGCCACGAGGAGGTAGGCTCTGTTTCAAGTTTGGAGAGCAAGCAGTGGCATGGTAAAGAAATCATATTCCATTCATAGAGTTATTTAAAGTTCACTAAAAAGGTTAACATCTATCTCAGAGCAGTGTCATTTTGTGGTTAAAAGCAGGAGGATCAGGCAAGGTTGTGATCCAACCTTGACCCTACTATTATAAGCTGTGTGACTTTAGGTAAGCTACTTAACCTCTGTGTCTGAGTTTCCTCACCTATAAAATGGTATATCATGGTAATAATTACCTCACATTATGGACTGCCAGAATGGGCTGATATAAAATGCACAAGATAATCCTCAGAGCTGAGCTCAAGGCAAGTGCTCACGCAATTAGGGTTGTTGCTGTGATAATTGATATTATTAGCATTAGCAACAGCAGCATTTGGGTTTCACAGCATTCCTGTGAGGTTGGCAGAGCCGAGGTTACATCCCATTTCAAAAAATGAGAGAACTGAGGCCCAGAGAGGGAAAGCTCATTGCCCAAAGTTACACAGCAGAGGGCCTGAACAGTGTTCTTTTCTCTGTGAATTCCCAGAAAGCTGCTCTTTTCACACAAATATCACCTCCAAGCAAAGTAGAAGTTTCAGGAGTTTGAATCTGCTCTGCCCAAAGCCTCAGGCTGTCCACAATGGCCAAGGCCAGGCTCAAATTATAAACTCTCTCTCAGGGCTTGTGAACATGACTAAGTGGATCTTTGGGACTCTAATCTACCATCCTGCACCTCTCCTCCGACCCATGACGTGTTGTTCCCCGCCTATTCCACCCCTGACTTTTAGAGACTTGGTATTCTTATCTGTTCTTTCTTATCAGCTCAGCAAAACCAGCTCTAAGAAGAGTTTCTTGTCTTCATGAATACCTTGATGGGACCAGCCAACTCTATTCTCCTAGGGCTGTTATTGTTTTAAGTTTCAACTTTCCTTTTGAGAAAATCATCTAAGAAAAGACTGAGCTCTGGGGTTAGGTACCTTGTAGCTGGCAGCTGCCCCTTCTAGAGCCTGAGCATAGATGTTATGGTGAGTCCTAGACAAACACTCTGAATCTGGGCTGAGGTCATTTAGGGAGGAGCCCGGGAATTCGAGGTCTGCTGGTGGCTCAGCTGAGGAAGATGATAAATCCGCCCTCCGGGTACCTCCCCGAGAACTGGCATTCTGGAAAGCTGTTCCCCAAAGGGACCCCATCAAACAAGACAGTGATTCATCTCCTGGACTGCAAGCAGATGCCTCTTATTGTGAAGCAGAAATGACTGGAATAAATACGACTCAGTCACAACAAACAATGGGGTCCCATTAACACAAAATAGGCACACATGACCCTAATGAGAAAATCTGCTGTAATTGTTTCTGTTTGCAGACAATAGACCATACTCCATTGTTTCTGTCAGGGTACTACTAATTAAGTTTTTGAGGCGGGGGAGACGCATTCATTCTTTGTACATCTACTCAGAGGACCAGCCTGTGCAAGGTCACCAAGTGGAGGGGGAGGATTCACACCAGGTGGGGGCAGGGGTCTGAAGAGATGGCTTGAAAGACTGGGCCAGGGGCAAGCGAGGCAAGACCAGGAGCTGAAGGGGATGTGGCTGAGAGAGAAGCAGGCATACAGGAGGGCGCCTTATTTTCTGGGTGGATGAGGTGTCTTTACTATGATAGCAGATACTGGATGAGGGCAGAAACTTGCCAGAAAAACTAGCCAAAAATCCGAAGCCTCAAGAGTGAACTGTTACTGAAAAGAGGAAACATTTAGCCCAGTGGACCCCCAAAGGTAGTCCCTGGACTAGCTGCATCAACATTATCTAGGAACTCATTAGAAATGATGGAATCAGAAGCTCTGGGGGTGTGTGGGGGTGTGTGGGGGCGTAGGGGACTGGGACAGCCATCTGTGTTTTATCAAATCCTCCAAGTGACTCTGACGTTCCTGAAAGCTTGAGAAGCACCAGTTTTGTCATCTGAGCCTTCTGATCCCAAGAGCGAGGATTAGGATAGCAGGGACAGTGAGGTTGCCAATATTGAGGCAGGGAAGAAATAAGGCAGGGATTTAGAGTTGGAAGAGCCTCCTCTAGTCCCTTCCATGTATTAGTTCATTTAATCACTCCAACAACACTGGGAGGCAGTATTATCGGCTTCCCTTTTGCAGATGATGAATCTGAGGCTCTTAAAGTTTAACTGGAGTCACTAAACTGGTAAGTGGCTGAACCCAAAAGAGGATTGTCAGCTCTGAGTCTAAAGCCACTGATCTTTCTGCTTTGCTGTCCTGCCCACCCATTCTACCTCTTTGCACTTCAGCGTGATCCTAAGCAAATAAGATCTGCCTCCCTCAGGTGATTGCTGTAAGAACTAATAAAGCTTGTAAAGAGCACTTTTAACATGCCATAAAGATCACATGCACTTAAACCTATGCACCGTGCATCACTTGCAACTATAACATTCCTCCAGAGTTTCCTTGCACTGGGATTTCATAGAACAGAACAAAATTTAAAAACATTTTGGGGACTGATATAGGATGTTAATTTTTAATATTTCCATGTAAGGATGTTTTAAAACAAAACACAATATCCTGCAATCTATCACCACCATATTTCACAATAGAAAAGGCAATTGAACAACCAAAAAGAAAAAAGACAATCTCAGAATAAAAGAGCCCCATAAAATATACATTTAGCTTCACTATATTGGTCTCATTTTTTTATTTGCTGCAGTTACAAAAATATTCTGTGACAATGCAGTGATTCCTAAACACAGGTCCATGGACTGGGATGAGTGTATAAAGGCATTTTCCCAATCCTAAAGTCCACTTTTGGGGGTCAGTTGCAGTACCTTTTAAGGAACAAGTTAGCAGCCTTCTTATTGAGCCTCTCCATCACTCAGTGCAGTGACCAGGGCAAGGATTTTTATCCCCATGATACAGATAAAGAAAAAGGTACCCACTAGCTAGTTCAAGAGCCAAAGCTCAAATCCAAGTTTTCTGGATTGAACCCAGTGATCTTTTCAGCATGTGACAGTGCCTTTCTTTAATTTCTACCGGACTGGCTTTGTTTTATAGTGTTGAGTGACTGTTGCTAAGTAGCTAATAGGAAAGTTGGCCTCCATCCTGACTGTTCTACATGATGATCACAGCTAACAAAGTTTCATCAATCAAAGCACCAGTGGTGTACCTAAAGAGATGCTTCAATTTACTGAGCTGAATGTTTCCCAACCAGGACCAGGGAAGAGGGGAGAAAAAACTGTCTGGTGAAGTCCAAGCCTGGTCTCTACAGTTAGACAGGAGGGAGGGCTGTGGCTGAGGTTCCAATTATAGGGCTCACCTTTAATGCTTGATGCATAAACTGTCATTGACAGCTTCTAACTTTTTCACTTTCCACTCCACCATATGAAACCTGTCTCAGGCTTGAGGAAAAGGCGAAAGGGATGACCCATATCCTCCAAGCCTTACCTTCCCACTTAGGGAAGGCAGCCAGTTGGAGTTGATTCTGAACAAGGAATACTGAATAGCCCATCCAGGTTCCCCACATCGCCCAGCACTTGGCCAATGGAAAGAACTGGGCCAAGATTTCTCAACCTCAGCACTGTTGACGTTTTGGACCAGATAATTCTTTGTTCTGGGGATTCCCCTATGCATGGTAGGATGTATAGCAGCGTCCCTTGCCTCTACCCACTAGAGGCCAGTAGCACTTCCTGAGCTTTGACAATGAAAACTGCCTTGAGACACTGCCAAATGTCCCCTGGGGAAGAGTGTGTGTATGCACATACACACGCACATGTGCAAAATCATGCCAGATTGAGAACCACTGCACTAGACTGAAAAGGAAGGAAAAGGTACATCGTTTTAGCAATTGGCTGAGTTGGGCCTTTTGTGTGGAAGCATTGTGTACACTTCTAATAAACTGCTAAACCCTGGAATTTAATAGGTGATGTATGCCCCATGGACCATACCTCAGTTAAGTAAATAGTAGTGGAATCCTTGAGAGATCCTAAGCTGACATTGCTAAGATTGAATGTGTCTGATCACTATTTATCTAAAGACAGCTCTGCCAAAAGATAGCAAATATTTTCCCTGGACTTCTATCAACTATCAGATGGACTTAATGGGCGATCTTTTGACTTTCAGGGCAACATTTCCTTTCAGAAACCCATAGGAACTTAGTATCACAAGTCCACTGGGGTTGCAATTAGGGCATTTTACTTTTCAATCCATCAACACAGGTTCTCGTCCACTAACGTGAAAATCCCTGAGCTAGATGCTAAACAGAAGAGACTGGGTACAAAGATAAAATCAAGGATTAGCAGAGAAGCTTACACTAAAGAATTGTCGCCATCTTCACTTCCAAACCTAGTTCCATTTAGGAAAGAACACACTATACCAATTAAGCAGACACAGATTTGTCCAATTCAAATGAACTGATGTTTAGTAGTACTCTATTCTAGAATTAAATGAATTAGCTTTGCAGGGAGGCTGGTTAAGAAGGATAGAAAGTTCATTCCTCCTTTACTGCTAAGTTATGTTGCAGAAACCTACCTGAAAGGATTTATATCCAGTCAAGAGGGGCACTCCCAATACAAGGTTTCTCAAAACATAATCTGCAGACATCAATATCACTATAATTTAGGATACTTGTTATCAGTGCAGACTTTTAGACCCTCTGTCAGGAATCCTGGTTCAGTAATCCTAGATTCCAATGATCAGCATTTTTAATAACCATCCTTGCTACTAGTACATACGCAAGATTGAGAACCATTGCCAAGGCTTCTTATCCAAAGAGCATTTACTTTTCAAAGTTCTGTTTTCAAGGAATTTACAGATATTTGGAGAAAAGTAACATTGGGTAAGGGTGGCTGATGATGATTAATAATTCATTAATTTTACAGACATTCATTGAACTACCTACTGTGCACCAGGTACTGTTCTAGGTGCTAGAATAGATCAGTGATGAGGACAGTCATGCACCATATGCAGGGCACAGCATCTTGCTTTTACTTCCATCCTCGTAGCAGCCTCCTGAAGTAGGTATAATTACTTCCATGGTACAGGGGAGAAGCAGAAAGTTCAGGGAAGTGGCTGAACTACACTGGGTCACAAGGCCAGTAAATGACAGACCTGAAATTTAAACCATCATGTCTGATACTCTTCTCTGCATTCTTTCTCCAAAAGTAACAACATAGAAAGCATAAAAAGATTAAAGAAAATGAAACTCTCAAAGACGCCTGAGCTCAGTGCCAACGAGCAGTATAGTTCCTGACTACTGAGGAAGTTCATCCCTGAATGAAACCATTGCAGGCTGTGGTAGTGGGGAGGCTTCTTGGAGGAAGTGGGTAAACAAAATGCATTATGGAGCAACAGGAATTCAGAAAGGAAAAGGGACAAAGCATTTGGGGAGGGGAGATCAGACAACAGGATTGGTGTATATGATGGCAGGAGGCAGCAATATGTGAGACTCATTTTGGGGACAGTGAATAAGTTCTTTCAGCTAGAGCAGTCAAAGTTTTGAGAAAGTTCCAAAGTAGGTTGGGACTGAATTGTGGAGTAGCCTCAAATCATCTGTTTGGGAATCTGATCTTTATCCCATAAGACAATGGGGACTCACTGAAGGATGACATGATGTGAGAGGGATTTGGAGAACAAAGGGGATCAGATGCTGCTCTACAGGATGGAACATTGGACAATGGGGTCAAGAACACTAGGTGGAAATTTTTTATATGGGACAGTTACTATAGGAGACAATTCACTGATTAATGAGAATTAATACTTAACAATTAAGGAGCTTTTACTATATTCCAGGCTCTTTTCTTAGTAATTTACATGGATTAATTAATTTGATCCTCACAAACTCCCTCTATAATAACATTAGGGCTGTTCGCAGTTCTCCAGTTGTCCTACTAGTCACATGGTATGATTCCACCTCCCCACCTTCCTTTGTAGTTAGACCTGGTCATATGACTTGTTTGGTTCAGTGAATTGTGAGTGGAAGTGATGTCTGTGACTTCTGGGATGAAGCTTTAAAGCCAGTGTGTGGTCAAGGATAGGCATATAGACCAGGGCTTCTTAACAAGGTGTCCATGAACTTGAACTGAAATTCAAAAAAACATTATTTTTGTGGGGACATGTTCATGCTGGTGTGGGTGTGATATATTTATTAAATAATACACAGTATAGTGTGGACTTAATAAGGGGTCTGTAGTTTTCACCTGACTGGCAAAGGGGTCTGTGGAACAAAAAAAGGTAAGAAGCCCTGATACAGACTGTAACCGTTGGGGAATTTGATGTAATTATGAATTCCAAAAATATAATTGGATCATGCTTGTAATTTGATCTGTTAATCTGGGCATGATTCAATTATGATTAGAGCGTTGATTGGACCACGTCAGTAGGGCTTTGAGCCCCACCCCTTGGTGGGTGGGGAATCAAATATAAAAGGCATGGCAAGAACAGTTTTGAGAAGCAGTCTTTTGAGAAGCAGTTTTGATGTTGGAAAGAAGGCCCCAGGAGAAGAGAGAAACGCAGCCCCGGGAAGAAACGCAGCCCCGGGAAGAGAGGAACCCCAGAAGCCTGAACCGTGGCAAACGCCGGCAGCTGTCTTGCTCTAACAACGTGGCAATGGACTGTGGTGAGAGAAGAAACATAACGCTTTATGGCCTGGTATCTGTGGACTTCTACCCCAAATAAATACCCTTTGTGAAGACCGACCCATTTTTGGTATTTCACATTAGCACCCCTTTGGCTGACTAATACACAGACCAATAGAATTGAATCGAGAGTTCAGCAATAGACCCTCATATCTACGGCCAATTGGTTTTTGACAAGGTTTTCAGGTCTTCTCACATAGGATAGAATAGTCTCTTCAACAAACAGTGCTGGGGGAACTAGATATCCGCATACAAAGAATGAAGAAGGATCCCTACCTCATACTATATACAAAAATTAACTCAAAATGGATCAAAGACCGAAATGTAAGAACCAGGATCATAAAACTAGAAGAAAACATAGGAAAGCACTTTCAGGATCATGTGTTGGGCAATGGTTTCTTAGACTACACACAAAGCACAAGCAACAAAAGAAAAAAACCAGACAAATGGGGCCTCATAAAAATGAAAACTTTTTGGCATCAAAGGACTTTATCACAAAGACAGCCTACTTAATGGGAGGAAATATTTGGAAGCCACATATCCGATAAGAATTTAATATCCAGAATATAAAAAGAAATCCTATACCTCAACAATAAAAAGACAAACAACCCAATTAAAAAAGGGCAAAAGACTTAAACAGACATTTCTGCAAAGAGGATATATAAATGACCAAAAAGCACATGGAAATATGCTTAACATCATTAGCTATTGGGGAAATGCAAATCAAAACCACAATGAGGGGAGCCGATGTGGCTCAGTGGTTGAGCACTGGCTTCCCACATACGAGGTCCCGGGTTTAATCCCCGGCCCTGGTATTTCAAAACAAAGACAAAAACAAAAACAAAAAAACCCACAATGAGATACCATTTCACACCCACCAGAATGGCTACTATTAAAATAAAAAACAAAATTACAAGTGTTGAAGAGGATGTAGAGAAATAGGAACACTAACTCACTGTTGCTGGGAATGTAAAATGGTGCAGCCCCTGTAGAAGACAATTTGGCAGTTCCTCAGAAAGCTAAGTATAGAACTACTATATGACCTGGAAATCCTTCTATTAGGTATATACCCAATAGAATTGAAAGCAGGGTCTCAAACAGATATTTCACACCAATGTTCATAGCAGCATTATTCACAATTGCCAAAAGATGGAAGCAACCCAAGTGTCCATCAACCAATGAATGGATAAAAAAAAATATGGTATATACATACAATGGAACATTATTATGCATTAAAAAGGAATGAAGTTCTGGTTCATGCGACAACATGGATAAACCTTGGAAACATTATGTTGAGTGAAATAAGCCAGACACAGAAAGACAAATATTGTGCAATCTCACTGATATGAAATAAATAGAATAAGCAAACTCATAGAGTTAAAATTTAGAATAAAGGTTACTAGGGTCTGGGTTGGGGGTAGGGAATGGGGAATTACTGCTTAATTTGTACAGAATTTCTATTTGGGTTGATTGTAACGTTTTGGAAATTGAAGGTAGTAATGGTAGCACAATATTGTGGCACTGAATTATATATGTGAATGTGATTAAAAGAAGAAATTTTTAGGTTGTATATGTTATTAGAATAAAAATTAAAAGATGAAAAATAAAGCCAGTGTCTGGTTTGGCACATTTCATTTCCACTGCCACACTGATCATGGAAGCATTTAAGATGGATCCTCTGTCCACCTGGGTACCCAAGCATCTGCAAGGAGAAATGCCCCTCTGCCACTCTGTGCTAGACTGTAGCATGGACAAGAAATAACCTTTTGTTATGTTAGCCCACTGCAATCTGGGGGTTGTTTGTTATGGAAGGATAACTTGGCCTATCCTGACTGACACAAACCCTTACTGGTTAAGAGAGTAAGCTCTGCAGTAAGACATCCTGAGTTCAAAATCCCTACTCCACTATTTACCAAGTTTGATAAGTTGCAATGTAGATACATCATTCACTTCATCTTAAAAATGAGAAGAACCACAGAGCCTACTTCATAGAACATTGTGAAATAACAACGACTCATGTATGCTTTGTTAAGACACTATTCTTAACTGTGTGTGTGTTGTCTCAGTCCTCACAATAACCATTTTGCAGATGGGGAAATTGAGGCACAAATACAGTTATGGCACTTTTCCATACAGCTAATAAATAGTGGGACCAGGATTCATTCGCAAAGCAGTTGAACTCCAGAGGGTGCACCCTTCTCTACTGGGAATGTGTGGAAGCCCTGAACTCCCAGGACACAATAATAGCAGGATCATTTTCTCCATGAGGCATGATAGGCACAGTGCTATGACCTACAATCTTTCAAAGGGTCTAAAACAGTATTTCTGACCAGAAAAAACACATACATTATTGCTTTTAAGCAAATTGCAAAATCAAATTAATAAATACTTAAAGTCTATAAAACACATTATTATGTCAACTAGTCCAGAGTAATACCATGCAACTCATACATAAATTAGATTTAATGTAAGATGTGGGTACACTGTAAGATCTGACATGAGGGCGGAGGTGGAACTTGTAAGAGTGTCTAGAGCCTAAAAGAGCCTTAAAATGACCCCCTGAAGAGAGTTCCATAATGTTAGCTCTCATATGTTTTTCATTATTAACCATAGCTTTAACCAAGAGAGCCAGATCTGAAGTTGTTCAAAATTCTGCAGTGAAACATCAACTGGTCCCACGAATCACTCCCAAATGGCTCTCCACAGCTGACCATTAACGCTGATCCTCTGCCTGGTTCAGGGGAGAGCAGTAAGACCGAGCTTCAGCTCTTTGCCCTGGGAGATCTGGTTTCCCTCACCCACTGGGACAGAGGTGGAAGCTGTAGCACTGCCAAAGCCTCCCCAAACTGCCAGAGTCCTGGGAATGGAGTTAGATGCAGTGCACCTTTGAAACTATGGGGGCGAGTCAGCGGCCTTTGGAACCTGCGATAGCCTGACACCACCTCTGCCTCCCAGTCTGTTTCTCTGGTGCCTGATGCTTTCTTCAAGCTTATGACATGTATTAATCACCTTGCCTAAGTCCTCCTTCCTGAAGGTTGGCCCTGACTCTTAAACCTTGACTCATTGACCCGGACCTGATTTTTAGCTTGGAGCACTGTGTTAACTTGGAATATCATGTCCTTTCTGGAAACACTCCCTCCCAGAAGTCATACTAATAGCTTCTCATTCCAGGCCCTCATTTTTGTTCCTGCCTTGGATTTCACTGATTTGTCATCATGACTTACATTCACAGGATCTATATGGTTTTCCCAATTGATTTAAACTCTGGTTCAGTGACTGAACAGTTAATAGGTTCTGGGATCAGACAGACCTGAGTTCAAATCCTGCTCTACCACTTCTTGAGGGCTGACTTAGTAGGTTAGTAAACCTCTGTTTCTATCATCTATAAATTGGGCTTTGAAACAGTATTATTATTAGTATTACTATTACTAATTCTCACTTTAAAAAAAACAAATCAATTTTATTGATGCATATTAATAAAGTATACAATTCATTCAAGGTGTAGAATCAATGGTATTTGGTATAATCTCACAGTTGTGTGTTCATCACTTCAATCATTATTAGAGCATTTTCATTATTTCAGTGATAATAATAATAAACAAAAAACAGAAAAAGAAACAAACAAGAACATTCTTCACCTCTCAATCTCTCTATGCTTCCCCTGCTGTACATAGCTGCTATTTCCAGCTATTCTTGCACATTTATTTTTATGTAGTTTTATTGATATATATTCACATACCATTTGATCTATCCAAAGTGTCTAATCAATGGCTTTTAGTATAATCACAATGTTGTGCATTCATCACCACAAAAAGTTTTAGAACAATTTCGTTACTGCAAAAAGAAAAACTCCACATCCCTTAGCAGTCACCTGTCAATCCCTCTATCTTTCCCCAGCCCTACATAACCACTAATCTAATTTTATCTCTAATTCTCACTTTTGATTCTTAGAGCCCCCTGAGAAGCAGGCAAGGCAGGAATCCCAGTCCGTATTTCATGGAGGAGGAAGCAGAAGTTTGGACGGGTTGAGAGGCTTGCCCGAGGTCTTAGAGTTGGTAAGGAGCAGACCTAGGGAGCCGCTGGCTCTAGACCCAGAAAACCCTCACCCCTCAGTCCTCCCTGGGCCTGAGCACACCTTCCCTACCCCCCTTCCATATCGATGGACCCCGTAAAGACAGCTTTGATGATGTCCTCACTCCAGCAGCTTCTGTAGGTGGACCCACATGTTTGATCAGAACCAACTTATCCTTTCTGACTGCAGAGAACCTTAGATCCGACAACTTTTGAATTGGTAAATAATTCGCCATTGTCCTGCAAGGCTTCGCTCTGAGTGGCACTGCATTGTTCTGGCCCCGCTGAGAACTAGCACCTATGTGCAGGCACATTCACCTCTGTGGCATGGTGCACGCTTCACCCTCCCTGCATTGCCTGCACACTAAATGCATGTTGAATGAATGAAATAAACAAGTGACCGGAGAGTCTGATGAAATTCAGAGAGAGGTGAAACAAAAGAAACTTTGCTTGCTAAAAACCTAGAGTCGGTTTTGTTAAACAGCACATGACACATCTAGCTTAAAGCCTGGCGCACAGAAGCTCCCCAATACACATTAGCTATTATTGCTATGAAGCTAACAGGCTGTGAGACTTCAGATGTATCTCTTCACCCTCTCACATCACTGGCCAGGCAAATTAACAATATTCTAGTTGTACTCCACTTTGCATGACTGGACAGATTATTAAGAGAGAAAATTGATGTGAAAATGACCTGAAAACATAGTCAAAATGTATGGTATTATTTTTTTTACTAATTATTAGTATTATAGAATGAACTTCAGCCCATAGTGGTAAGGGTCTGATGTGAAGTATTACTTAAACAGCTAGTTGACAATCTTTGGAAGACAGCTACTTGGTGATGGTTCCCTGCCTAGGATCCTGTTGTGTTCACTGTGCCTGGTATTTTAGTTTTGCAGTGGCTGAAATGAATATCATACAATGGTTTGTCTTAACAACAGCACTTTGTTGGCTCACAGTTTCAGAGCCCTGCTCCCTTCCCAGGGCCTGTAGCTTCTGGCTGGCTGACAATCTTTGAGGTTCCTTGGCTTTTCCGTCACATGACAATGCACATGGCAGCATCTTTTCCTTTCTCTTATGGGTTCTGTGGACTTGCAGCTTCTGGCTTCTCTGCCTGGCTTCTCCTTCCATGTCTGGTTTCCTTTGCTCATAAGGACTTCAGTCATATTGGATGAAGGTCCACCCTCATCCAGGTTGGACATACCTTAACTAATAGCAGCTTCAAAGGTCCTGTTTACAAATGGATTCACACCCACAGGATGGGGGGTTGGGACCTGAACATGCCTTTTGTGTGGGACTTGATTCAATTCTCAACACCTGGTGAAACACATTTCTTGAGTTAATGGGGTCACAGACTCCATTTCGCTCAGATCTGCTGTCTTCATAGGGGATTCACACCTGGGTGATGATGTTTTACCTGCTGCAAGCCCCAGGGGCAGGGAAACTGGCTCAACTCCTGTCACCATGTGGCTTCTTGGACTCTGGATCAGAAGGCAATCCAAACTCCTAGAATCTGAGCTGAGATTTAGTTAGTAAGTCTTGATCTGCTCTAATTTATTTTTCCCCTAAAAGCAACTCATTCAGAAGGCAGTGGTTCTCAAACTTCAGCAAGCACCAGAATCAGATAGAGGGCTCCTTCAAACAGATTGCTGGGCCTTACCCCCAGAATTTCTGATTCAGGAGTAATGCATTTCTGACAAGTTCCCAGGGGATACTGAACCGCCAGTCCAGGGACCAAATTTGAGAACCACTGACCAGTGCTTAAGAGCACAGGTTCTGGAATGGAGTTAGGTACCCAGATTTAATCTTACTCTTCCACTTACCAGCTGTGTGACCATGGGCAAGTTATTTGAACATTTCTATGTCTCCATTTCTGCATCTGTCAGATGGGGTTGTTGTGTGGTTTAAATGTGATGATACTCACACGGCTACTGTGAAGATTATATAAAGAAACACCTGCAAACCATTTTGCAGTGCCGAGCACATAGTAAGTGCTCAAGATTAGCCACTGTTATGATTACTCCTGTGTATGTATATATTCTTCTTCTTTTGCTGAAGCTGTTGGTATCTTTGTTTTCCTCACTGGACTGTGAGCACCTTCACAGCACAGGCCCTGTCTTGTTCATTTCTTTATCCCCAGGGTTGAGTTGGATTCCAGGCACCAAGGAAACACATACTGTAGAAATTCTTTCATTCATTCAGTTATTTATTCATTCAGTCAATAAATGTTTCCTGAGCACTTGATACGTGCCAGGCCCAGGATAAACAGCGGGGATACCATGAACAAGCAGCAGCAGACCCTACCCTCATGGAGCGTACACTGAGTGGGGGAGAGAGACAATAAATAATACAAGTAAATAGACAAAATAGTAATGATGAGCAATGTCCTGACAGAAATAAAAAGTTCTGTTATGGAGGACAATTAGGAGACTTACTTCTGAAGATCTTTCTAAGAAATGATATCTGATCTGAGACCTGAATAATGAGATGGAGTCAGCTATGATAATATCTAAGAGCATTCCAGGCACAAAGGACAGCCAGTGCACAGGCTCTAGGGCAGGAAGCAACCTGGCCTGTTCAAGGAACTAAGAAGGACCAGGAGCTGGAATCTACTTCTATGAAACGGGGGGGGCAAGAGGTATAGTTGGAGAGCAGTTAGTTCATAAAGGTCCTTGGAGGACAAACTATGTATGGAGTTTGAATTTATTTAAGCAAGAGAATGACATGTTCATATTAACACATTTAAAAAGTCACACTAGCTTCTGGGTTATGCGTGGCCTAAAGGAAGGCAGGGAGACAGTTAGGAGGTTAATACAGGGATATGGGGGAAAGATAATGAGGCAGGTTAATATAGGGAATGAGGAAGGACATCCTGTCACAGCTGGGGTGGGGCAGAGAACATGGCCGTGAGACCCTGCCCAGAAATCCCCTGAGGGAAGGCCACTAAGAACAAAGCCTGAAGGACCCCGCCAAGACCCTGGGACCTTCCAGGCCCCGGATAACTCCAAACAGAAAGGCCTCCTCATTGGTCCTCTGAGGGCTAACAGGTGAGGGTCGAAAGGCAACCAATCAGAAGCAAACAGCTGGGACCCCTCCCCCACACTAGGAAAGGGGAGGAGGGAAGAAGGGCTTTAACAAAGGCAACCCCCACCCCCCACCCCAGGCGCGCCTCTCTACCTGGAGGATGCCGGCGTCCAAGACTCGGGTGTGTGCTTTGCTCTTTTCTCGTTTCTCAATAAGCTCTCTTTACTGGCCGAAACTGGCATGTTCTTAAATTCTTTTATGCAATATAGTCAAGAACCTAGAGGATCCAGTGTCTTCCAACAACAATAATGGGGGTGTGGAATATGAGGTGGCAGTGGAGACAGAAAAAAGTATTTGGATTCAAAATATATTTTGCTGCTAGTACTGGCAGAACTTGCTGACGAACTAAATGTGGGGTGAGGGAAAGAAGAATAGAGGACTACTCTGTGGACTTAATGAACGTATTTCCAGCTGTGATCTCTTTATAAGGAGCTGCCACAGCTACTTAGCTTCCCATCTGCTCACATTTCACCCCTGCCTCTCATACTGAATTCAGTCTCTCCCTTTCTTAGGGCTCAGAGGCCTTTCCAAGTCTCCTTGAGCGTCTCTGCCCTGATTTCCAAAGCTCTGCTGCCCAGCGCTGGAGGTTTTTCTAACCCAGAAGCCAAGATGTCCCGCTCACCCCAAGTCAGGGGGAAGTCAGCCCCCTGAGCAGTGTGTGTGGGGGATTAGCAAAGCAGCCAGCCAGCAGGCAGCGGATGAAAAAATAAAGCTATGCGAGCACTCTCAGGATCTGGGATGCTGGCAGGAAGCTGAAAACAAATTCAGTTGAATATTAAGAGAGCGATGTTGTCTTGTTCATTTGGGCCCCCTGGTGCTGGTGGGAATGGCAGGACCATGAAAAAGCAGAGGGCATCTTGCGGGCCTATGTGGTTTCCCTGGTTGCTGAGGACAATGTGTTCTTTGATGGATTTTACAAACAAGAGGATCTGCCCCCAGTGCCTGCTTCCTTCCCACCCGCTGCATCTCACTTACCAGTCTCTCTTCATTTATCACCATTCCTAGGATCCAGCCATTAAGGTCAAGCTGGGGTTTTCATTAATTTTTTTTCATGCAATATGGTAATGAATGTTGCCTTCAATAGAATATTTTTTCATCTGACATAGATCAAGCTCGGTTTTTGTGTTTGATTTTTCTTTTTGTTTTTTTTTTGTATTTTTTTTTCTCCCCCGCAGTTGGCATGGGAACGCTGCAGCTCCAGTTCAGGAAAGATCCATCAACCTTATCATAATACTCCCCCATGCTGCCCAAGTGCTTTGATATGTTGAAAGTACTTACACAGTTGTCCCTTGTGGAGGAAAACCTGGAAGCAGCCAGCTTGTTGTTTTCCTGGCTTGTAGGAGCTGCAGGCCTCATGGCTCCAGAGATAGGAGGAACCTGAGACCACTCCAAACCCCAGAGAAGGGACCAGAGTCAAGGCCATGCAGCAAGTCAGCAGTTACAGAAGACTCAAATCCAGATCTTCTTAAAGCATTGCCGGGATGCTGCGTGGGCTTTTAGGATCACCATGATCCTTTCTGGGCCTTTGTTTGCTCAGAGAAGAAATCAGATCATCATCTTTTCTCTTTCTCCCCAGGGGTGATGTAACGATCAAGTGAGAATCATGTGATTGGCACATAGAGCAAATAGTGAACATTTCTTTCAAGTCTAAAACCCAAAACATGGGTCCCGCACAAACAGTTATTAACTGGATGTAAAAAGTAAAGGAAATATTTACTATTTTTATGCCCCAGAAGTGGGTATGGTAGGTTACTATTCATCTATTCAACCATTTGCCTACTCATCCATCCATCATCGACCATCCTTCAAACACTCAACGACTATTGAAGGCCACACTAACTTGGCTAAAAAAGGGTTAAAAACTACTCTGGCCATGGAGGAATGTGAGATCCAGCAAGATAGAGGTCTTGCAAAAAAAAAAAAAAAAAAGGCAACTCATCACACACACAATGGGCTATGAGCAATAATGTAGATCACAGTGCTGCTTGTTTGAGAGTGCCACATTCACCACCTAGAGTTAGGAAAGCCTTCACTGAGTTCAGGGGATCTTCAGTTGAGTCTTAAAAGGTGAACAGGAGTTTTTTAGGCCAGCATAGCTAAGCTCTAGAGGTGTGCTACAACAGGGTGCTTTGGGGGGCCACAAGTTGTTCAGTAGTGTTGAAGGAAGAGAGAGCTAATGTTTACTGGGCATAACAGGCTCAGTGCTCAACATGTCACAAGCTATTTTTCATTCCATTCACATAAGGACCATTTGAGATAGGGGCTGTTATTCATTCCATTTTACAGACATGAAAACTGAAACTCAGAGATATTACATAATTTTGCCCAAGGTTTCACAGGTGAGAAGTGGAAGATGTAGAATTCTTGTGATGTTGGACATCAAAGTCTGGGTTCATAATCACTCTTCTTTACACCCTCTGTTATAAAGGAATATTCAGGGAGAACTGAGGCTAAGAAAATAGGTGCATAGAAGGGGCCTGAAGGAAAGAGCACCAGTGAGTTGCCCAAGATCTCAAGGTTAATCAGTGACAATTGATTCATATGGAGCACATTGTGGCTCACTGACTAGGGACAAATTGAGACAAAGATAGAGGGTATTGGGAAACTCAGCCATCCTCCTGAAAAACACCAAATACCCTGTGCATCTCCTCCACTGTTCTGCTTGTGTGAGGTTTTCCCGGGGATCTGCGTTGGCGGGGGAATTCAGAGTATTTGTGGATAACAGATGTGCATGTTTTCTTGGTCTAGTGAGATGAAGAGAAGTGGGAGGAGGCTGGGCACAGGGCCAGCCCTCAGCAGAACTGTCAAAATGCTAGATCTTCTCTACAGGACTCCCTCCAGTTCCCAATTTCACCTCCTTCCTCCCTTTTTTAAAAAGCTTCTGTTTGTTTCTTATCCATCATCTATGGAGCTTCACTTACCAAAGAGGAATCCCCTCAAAGACCAGGCCATAATATTAGTGCTATGCTCAGAAAGATGTGCCTTGGTTGATGAAGGTATGCTGGAAAGGGCAAGTTGGGACCCAATGGACGACTTTCCAGCAGTGGTGCCACAGGTACTGGGTCATCACGGTGGAAGTGGTAAGGCATTTCTACAAAAGGGCCAGGTTTCTAATAGCCCTGTGGATTGGGAGAAAACAACAACAACAAAAAACAGATATAGGGGTTCCCACACCACTTCTAGCCAGTCCACACTCTTAGAACGTGCTCTGCCATGTTGAGCCAAGATCTGTGAAGCCAAACATTACTCACTGGTCTTTGTTTTGACTTCGTGAGCCACAGAGAATGGACACAATTCTTTTCTAAAGATGACTGTTGAGATGTTTGGGTATGGTATTGAACCACACTCAGTCTAATTCTTCCCTTCTCAGAGCCTTCAACCATTCCTCACTGGATATGCTTTGCGGATACTTGACCATCTGAACATGCTTTATAAGGATGGCACTGCCATTGCCGTAACCTGCCTGTGAGGTCCAGTCAGCTCGGGGTAGAGTGAGGCCAGTCACTGGATTTCTGTATAATATATGTGAATTAGAATAGATTTGCTTACATCAGATGGAGGCCTTGGACAAAATGACTTTTGCCACCTTGTGGCTACTGCAAGCTCCCTCACCCAATCTGGTCACCCTCTCTACTGAATCTCAGCATCTCCTCCTCAACCTCTTTTATTTTTGATATTAACTTTATTTGTTGCATTAACAATAACAATAATTTATTTAAACCTGCCTCTTTTTGAAACAGATTTGGGGCTTGTTTTCCCTTTTTTTTTTTCTTTTTCTTTTTTCTGTTTAACAAGAAACGAAAGAGTAGTGCAGAGGCTGGGTGTTATTTCCTGGATGGACGTCTAAAGGTAGGCTACCCAGAACTGACTTCACAGGGATGGGAAAAAGGAACACAGCAGCAAGGCTGGCCAGGGCCCAGTTGGCAAGTGCTGCCCCTACGTCTGCCAGTTCTTTCTGAAATCACTGGCAATTCCTTGTTCTGGGCAAAACTGCTCAGGGGACAGGCTCCAAAAATTGATAGGGAGCCTGGAGAAGTGAAGGAGACCTTGCGTGGTCAGAAGTCCTGTGCTGGAATCATGACCTGGCCACTTACTCACTGCAGGCAAATCCCTTTGCCCCCTCTGAGCCATAGTTTCACCATAGGTAAAACAGAGGATTAGACTAAGCATTAAGTTCCACAAGATATTAGTAGATAATTTAGCAAAAAGAGAGACACATAAGTTTGGAAAAATACATAAATCTACCCATCTTAGAAATGAACAAAACATATTAATATACTAAAAGTTCTTCAAATTCCTGAAAAATAGAACCCCTTCTACTTCCCCCATTACCTCCAATTCCCAAGGAAAACCCATTAACAGCCTTAGAACATCAGAGTTTTTATGGGAAGCATAGACTAGATGGCTTCCTAAAGCCATTTAACAGCTAACCTTTTGGGATCTTTAATGTAAAAATGTAGGTTTTCTATTTCATCTGACCACAGGTAACATTATTCTTGCTCAGTGTTAAATAACTGCTAAATAAAACAATCTTCATTCATATATTTGCTTTGGAACATTAGCTATGAAAGCTGAATTTATTAATCTGTCTCTGAAATACCTTTTCTTGGCCTTCAAAGCCTTCTATAATCTGAAACCACGCTACTTCTCCAACTGTATCTTCCAGGGCACCCCAGAAACTCCCACAAATCTCCATACCCATCCTGTTAACCCTTCCCCTGTTTCATGGACTCTTTCCCGGCTATTTTACCCCCAAGCTTCCCCATCTACAATACTGACAATCAATGAGACAGTGCTCCCTGGGCCTGTAGAAGACTGTGATGAAGGCAACATTAAATTAGGATCAACATGAAGGCAGGAGAGCCAAAAAGTACATTTCAGAAACTAGCTCACAATTACAAGTGGTAAAAAAAAAAAAAAAGTTTCTTATTAATCCTCAGTGTTATCCTAAAATTTACTGGCCCAGAGAAGTTCAGTCCTCCAACATTTTAGTCAACATTGCTCTATATTTCACTCCAGCCGTAACTAGCTATATATTTAGTTAAAGCATGTTTGTCTTCTCACTCTCAAATAAATGCAGGACCAGATTTAAATTTTATTTTATTAATTTAAGGCAGCTGACTCCAGCAAAACCTGGAGAACTAAAAAGAACCATCTTGGCAGATGGTAAAAGGAAACAAGTAGCAAAATGGCTCTATCTGCGGGTTTGTTGTTGCTGTCATTTTCAGATCAAAGAGGCTTAAGATCTAGATATTTCCGAACTAAATTATAAAAATCCCATCCAGAGCACTTTTATTCTCCAAGCCCCTCATTTCAACAAGAATACTGGATTTTCTGAGGAAGACTCTATTGAGCGCATTTCCAAAGCAACTTGTCATCACAAACAATTAAATTGAACAAACAATAATAGTTCCCATTTAATGGGTACTTACTCTATGCCAGGTTCTATGCTAAGCATTTTCCAAGCTTATCTCCTTTATTTCACACCAGCACTTTAAGAAGAGTGCATTATTACTGCCACATTACAAAACAAGAAACCAAGACTTTGAGACGTTAAATCGCTTATAAAGCTCACACCAGGATCCGAAGTTAGGAATGTGTCTCCAAAATCCTTGCCCTTAACCATTACACTACTGTGAAAGTATTTATTGAGCATCTGAGCTGGGCAGGTAGGTGACAAATATGAATAATCCTGGTGTCCCACTCTCAATGAGCTCAGAATTTTTGGTACAAATTAGGACCTTTCACCAAGCACAAAAAGTAGAAAGTCAAAAGGACAAATAAAAAGCAGTCCAAAAAAGGGAGCTAGTAAAGTAGAAGGAAGAAGATAGTTATAACTGAAGGAATGAGAAATGGCCTCATAAAGCAGAAGCAGCAGCACATAAGAAGCACCTTGGACAATAGGCCTGGTTTCTTTACCTCACACTCTACATTCAAGCCATCACTAAATCCTATTATGCTACCTCAAAACATATTCCAAATCTGCTCCTTCCATAGCGTCTGCTTTCATCCTGGTCCAAGCCACCATCACCCGTCATCTAGACTGTTGGCAGGAGCCTCTTAAGCGGTTTCCCTGCATCCCTCTTGTGGTAGACTGGGTTTCTGTTCTAGAATTACACGTCTGCACCCTTTGCCATGTGATTTTGCAGTGCCTCCCAGAAGGCAGAGTATATTTTCCTGCCCCAAGAATGTTAGGTTTGGCCATATGCCTTGCTTGAACCAATGGACTGTTTAAGAACATGGCACAGCATGGTCTTTAAACATACTTCCATGATAAGGCTTACCTCTTGTGCCCTTGTGATCCCCCCCTTTTTTGCAGCTGCTGCCCCTTTGAACTCATACACAAGTAATAACACATGGGTCAGACTTAAAACATTGTGGAGTCCAGCCTGATCCAACCTAGCACAGATGAACCACAGCCAACCTGTGGGTCTGTGATTTTTTAAAAAAAGTTTTTGTTATAAGCCACTGAGATTTTTGAGATTGTTTGTTATGCATCAAAAACTGACTAATGCACACTGTTTCCCCCTTCACTTATTACTCTCCTCTCCTCTACAGAGCAACTATATTGACTTTTCAAAAATGTAACTTAGATGAACAAATTCCCCAGCTTAAAACTCATCAGTAATTTTTATTGTATTTAAAATCACTCTAAATTCCTTATCATGGTTACAAAATACCCCACTTTACTCTTTGTTCAATATGCTTAGCCCCACTGGCAGTCTTTCTGTTCTTTGAATACCCAAGCATGCTCATTCTGATTTTAAAGTCTTTATACTTACTATTCTTTTTGTCTAGGAAGTTCTAGAGTCGAGAACTCTGCTGTCCAATAAGGTAGTCACTAGTCATCCATGGCTATTTAAATTTAATTAAAATTAAGTAACATTAAAGATCTAGTTCCTCAGTCATACTAACAACAGTTCAAATGCTTAATAGGCACATGTGGCTAATGTCTACCATATCAGACAGCACAGACACAGAACAGCTCCCATTATTGCAGAAAGTTCTATTGGTGAACACAAGACTCAGGTAAAATATCACCTTTCCAGAGACGGCTACCTTAAAACCCTATCTAAAGCAGCTCTCAAGCCTACTCACTCTGTCCTATTACTCTATTTGTCTGCATTTGTAACATTTAACAAGGATTTGAAATCAAGGATTTGATTCAAATTTGAATCATTGTTCACTGCAGTGTAGATCCCAAGTGTGCAGGAACCTTGTTGGTTTTATTTTCTGCTGAACCTACAGAGTCTAATGGAAAGTGGGTACTCCATAAATACTAGTTGACTGAATAAATGAATAAGTTACCAATTGGTGGTAAGAACTATGCCAGGTGGAAGCAAGAGTATGAGCAAAAGCAAAGCTCTGAGAAAGTGAAAGGCATGTTTTTGGCAAGACTGGGTAGCCTATTTTGGTTAGAAGACAGATTATACATAATTAGATAAGTCTGGAAAGGTAGATAGTCTGAGACCTTTTTATTGAAGGTCTTATATTCTGGGATAAGTTTGCACTGAACTTAAAAGATGGGGAGGCACTGATGATTTTACAAATTAATTAATTTTCTAGATAAGTTGTAGGTTTGCAGAAAGATCTTGCAGAAAATACAGAGCTCCCATCACTCACCCTCATTTTTAACATTTTACATTGAGTCTGGTACCTTTGTTACATTTGATAAGAGAATATTGTTATAATTGTTCTATTAACTATAGTCTATAGCTTACCTTAGGGTTCACTGTGTTGTACAGTTCTATGGTTGTTTTTGCTAATTTTTAATCTAGCAACATATATACCACCTAAAATTTCCCCTTTAACCACATTCAGAAATATAATTTAGTGGTGTTAATTACATTCACAATGTTGCATCACCATCACCACTATATGTTACCAAAACTTTTCCATCACCCCAAACAAAAACTCTGCACCAATTAAAAATTAACTTTTCATTCCCTTCTCTTCCCTCCCCCCCGGCTCCTGGTAACCAGTGTTGTAGTTTCTGACTCTATGAATTTTCATATTCTAATTATTTCAGTGAGATCATGCAATATTTGTCCTTTTGTGTCTGGTTTATTTCATTCAAAATGATGTCTTTAAGTTCATGCATGTTGTTGCATGTATCGGAACTTTGTTCCTTTTCCCTGCTGAATAATATTCCATTGCATGTATGTACCACAATTGTTTATCCATTCATCTGTTGATAGACACTTGGGTTACTTCCATCTCACTAATGCTTTTATTTTTTTAAAGCTGGGAAATTTCATGATTAGAAATATTCTTCAAGAAATTGATCTACCAACTGTGTGGAGAGTAGATTACAGCCAGGAGAGACTAGTCAGAAGACTGACACCATAATACAATGAAAAAAGAAAACTGGGACAAATTCAAGAGTCAGAGTTGTGGTGAAATCAACACATTACATGTACTGCATAGAGAGGTTAACAGACTCAGAGGGGCCAAACAAAACACTAATTTTTGAGTCTGAGGCAACAGAAATAGAGTGAGGAAGAGCAATGGGTTGGCAGGAAAGATGCCAAGTTCTTGCTTTTATATGTTGAACCATAAATGTAGAGGCCAGAATCTAGAGGAAAGGATAGACCTCGAGGAGGAAAATGAAGCACAAGGGGTCAGAGAGGGCCCCAATGACAGGGGAAGGGAGGAGCACAGCCTCACAAAGTTCAGGGTTCTTTGAGAGGGGAGTAAAGAGACCTAGAGGCTGTAGGGAATAAAGACATAATACAGCTGGATTTACGATGAGAAATCCATTGGTGACCCTAGGGAAACTTGTTCTTAAGAATAATTGAGCAGAAAGCATATTGTAAGATATTCAGAGGTGATCTTGGAGTAAGGAAGAAGAGGAAGTAAGTGCAGCTTTTGTTAAGTGATTTGCCCAAAGCTAATAAACTACCAGGATTCTTGCCCCATGTGGACTCTTGTGAACTTCTATCCTTGCCCCCACTGGTCCTTCAGGGTCTAGAGTGAAGGTTGCATTTCAGGGGTTCTTAACCTTTCTTTTGTTCCACAGATCCCTTTGCCAGTCAGGTGAAAACCACAGACCCCTTACTAAGTCCACATCATACTGTGTATTATTTAATAAATATATCACACCCACACCAACAGGTCCCCACAAGAATAATGTTTTTTTGAATTTCAATTCAAGCTCACAGAACCCTGGTTAAGAAGCCCTGCTAGATGTTCTCTGCCCTTCTTGTGGCTGTGACAGTTGCATAGCCTTTACTATGTAGGCACGGGATGGCTGAGCTTATCTTGCTTGCTCAGCAGAGATTTTTTCCTAATTAACTATCTCAATTAACAAATGGAGTTTGGCACAGAGCTAAGATGAAGTTCCTTGATTTAACAGTTCCTTCACACATAATTTAAATCTCAGAATCTTTAAGTTTTATAAATCACACACTTGGAAAGAGATCTAGAAGTCATCTAGTTCATTTTCCTCCTCTATGAAAGAAAGAATACATGTGGGAACTCACACACATACAAACATACACCCCACCTGCCATTCTTATAAGCAACAACTCTTGACTATTCTGGAACCAAGATGGGAAGTACAGCCAACTCCATCACCTCTCTGTCAGGAATGCCCTAGAAGCCTTCCCCTCTCCCTCTGCTATGATCATTGACTTCCACCACCAGTGGCTGTCTGTCCTTGGCAGCAAGTGTGTATTTGTCAGCCCTTGACTTGCACATACAACATGGTAGAGAGAAGCCAGTAACTGCCCTATTCAACTGAGTAACCAGCTTTGCAGAGAATTTTTCTGTGACTCCTCATCCTCCCTTCCCTACATCAACATTCTAAATTCAACTTGCCTATAGGGCTGGTTTATTACATTCCACAAGGAATCAACTCCTGTCTGGCTCTTTTACAACTTTTATGTCTGAGCTCAAAACTCACGTCCTTGGAAAGGCCTTCCTCGGCCCCCTTAATCTTAAGTAGGTGTTCTCTTCTACTA
This sequence comes from Cabassous unicinctus, assembly GCA_029593785.1. Classification (NCBI taxonomy): domain Eukaryota; kingdom Metazoa; phylum Chordata; class Mammalia; order Cingulata; family Chlamyphoridae; genus Cabassous; species Cabassous unicinctus. Next base: position 78,278 of record JAQZBX010000750.1, read on the forward strand.
CAGTGATTATGTCACTACATTCTATTCTATTTATGACCCTAGTAGCAATCTCTATTATTTGATTCATTTATAAATATATTACTGCCTGTATTAGTCAGCCAAATGGGTGCTGATGCAAAGCACCAGGAATTTGCTGGCTTTTATAAAGGGTATTTATTAGGGGTAAAAGCTCACAGTCCCAAGGCCCTAAAGAGTCCAAATCAAACTTGCTTTCTCATCCAAGTCAGTAGCCATGTGTTGAAGCAAGATGGTGGGCAATCTCTGCCTGTTCTCTCCTTCCTTCTTCATCCTAAGGCTGCATGGGCCCAGCTTCTTCTGATCTCAGCTGTAGGCTGACATAGGGCTCATTTCTTTCCAGGCCTTATCAGCTGCTCAGCTGCTCTGTTCTCTTCAGTTGCAAACTGTCAGGCAAATGGCTCATGTCTCCCCGGCCTTTAGCTGTTTGAGACTTCTCTCCTATGGCATCTATGGAGCTCTCTCTCTTCCTGTGTCTTCTTGAGTGAATGCCCATTTATATCAGCCAAGGGGGCGGAGACTTAACCCGAGTCATGCCATACTGACATGGTAGAATCAAAGGTCTTAAATTGATTTAATCTAGCAAACTTAAAACCTTTGAATTTAATACAATCAAAAAGTATCACACTCAGGGGAACAGACCAGTTTACAAACATAATCCTTCTCTTTTTTTAGGTCATAAATAATCTCAAACTGCCATACTGCCTAATGCTCCATGAAGACCAGGACCATACTATCATTCTTGAGTGTTCTCCCAGTGCCTAGCAAAGTATGGAAGACACAGTGGTTGTTTGTAATGGTCAGCTATTGCTGTGTAACAAACCACCACCAAATAGAGTGGCATGTGACAATGAGCATTTATTACAGTGCTCACAAATCTTCAGATCACCTGGGACAGCTCTGCTTTAGACTTAGAGTCCTTGGCTTGACTGCTCTGTGTATTTCTCTTCTGTGACCAACAGGCTCTCTGGGCATTATTTCTAATGGCCTCTGCTTGCAACATGTCTACTAATATCCTGTTTGCCAAAGCAAGTCACATGATCAAACACAACATTAATGGAGCAGGGAGGTATATTCCCCTTGAGGAATAGATGAAAACTTGCCAAATAATAATCTAATCTATCACAAAGGTCCAGAAATATCAATGATTGGATAAATAAATGCCCTCCTCTGGATCAGCTGACCTTTTAGTCAAACCATTTTACAGCCAGACCTTTCTAGCGATTACAACCTTGTGTTTCATTGATGCTAGTTCTAGGATTTTAGTCTACTGTGAACGTAAGCCCTAATATGAAAGAACCATACCACCTTGTTCTCCTTGGACAGGAGCCAATTTAATATCTCTGCCTGTTTAACAAAGGTTGAAGCCTCCTTCATTTGATCCTGACTCTCCCTGTCCCCCCTCTTTAGACACAGGGAAGACTTCATTCCTGCCAAAAACTAGAGGGAATGGAACCAATTAGAACAACCTACCATCTGGTGGTGTGGGATCATCTGATTTGCAGCCAAGATTCCAACTGGGACCGTTAAAGAGTTTGTGCACAATAACTTGAGTGTCTGAGCAAAGCAAGAAATGTCTTGGTCATTGGGAGAGAGTATAGGTTCCCCAGGATCACCAGATGTCTTAGGACTGACACTCCGAACATACTGTCAAGAGAGTGGCCCCACCCCCAGACACACGCATGTGGGTGGACAACATTTCCTAAAACTGTTCCATGAAAAGAGGTTTGCTTCTGGTAGGGCAGAGAGTATTAAAGAACCTCTCACAGCGTTCACTACCTTATCAATCTGCTTGAATTTCAAATCTTGTGCCTGCTATAACCTCTGATCTTGCCTTGTTAGCTCTCCTTTGATTTGTGGTTTATTAGCATGTTGACCTTTGGTTTAGCTCCAGCCTCTGAATTTTCCCTTCTGAAAAGATTCTGCCATGGGAGGACCTCTGTATTTTTTCACCTACTGAGCATCCAATAGCCATTCTTTTGTTAATAGCGTCCCAGTTTCCTCCGCCATGTCTATGTGGTATGTGTGGCTGACACCACCCCAAACTCTAAGAATGGCCAAGGGATTTTGCCTAGGCCAACCAAAAAGACTACAATATCTTAGCCACTGTGTCAGGAACAGAAATGAACATGTGGTCTGATTTCTGTACAGTGATATCAGGCCCAGAACTTTTGTGGAACTGATAGAAGTTCCCTTTCCACTGGACTTTGAGCTGGGCAGTTGAAGGCTGGCTGTGCTGGGATCTGACATGTGGTACAAGAACGACTGGAGTAAAGTCAATGTGGAGAAAAGCAGAGCCCAAAGATCTAGGGGATGTATCTCATTCCTAATGACATCATTCAACCCCCTGAATCCAGCTACACCCAATGTCAAAACTACGCAGTTAGTTGGATTTCTCTCAGTGGAAACCAAAAGAACCCTGACTGCTCACTGCCCAAATGGGGTTACTCTCTTATTCCTATTAACAATTATTTTCTAAGCCAAAGACATTGGCCCACATTTTTCATTCTATTCTTGTGGACTGAATCATAAGTGAAAGGAAATGCTTTCAGATTTACTGTTGTTATATCTTTGGATCCAGGGTAAACTTAGCCTCCTTAAGATTTCAGTTTTCCCCATCCACAAAACAGATTCATTCATAGATAATGACCACCCTCATAGGAAAACACTAAAGATTAATTAGCCACATTTTACTTATGATATATTTATGTTAATAGATAAGAACCCTGGTTAATTATATTCCCCTGCATTTGCCTAGCATTTCTGATTTTTCAAAGCTTTTCCACATAAGTAACAGCATTTGCCTGTTCTACTAACCCTGAGAATCTGGTGTTATCACCTCATATGAGGAAACTAAACTGGACACAAAGAGAAGGTGAAACTTCTCAAGGCCACACAGGAAGTCAGTGTCCGAGCTGGTACTGAACAAGTTATCTCAATTCCTGCACACACTAACTGTTCTATTCAACCTCATTGGAAATTGTCCTACTGGACTATAATGCTCTTAAAATCAGTACAACCTATACAAACAATTATACTTTCATTGGAATAATCACCATGGCATTGTTTTTGTTTTGCTTTTTGTTTTTTTCTTTTCGTCTTTTATTCATGGCATTGTTTTTAAGGAAAAAAAAAGTCAGAAATAAACTAAATATCCATTAAAAGGAAACTGATAAATAAATTACGGTACATTTGTACAATGGGTTTTCAAAGTCATTAAAAATTTACATGTTATATTTAAAGTAACATGTTTATTGACATGGTTCATTAAGTAAAAAGAATTATGTCATATAACTACTATTATAAATCCATTCTTAAGTTTTAATGGATATGTTCAGAAAAAAAAAATGGGAACGTGTAGGGTGTTGAATTAACTACCCCATAAGAACAAACACATGTTCTTTATCTTAATCTGCATTCCTTTGGGTGCAAACCCATGGAAAATATGACCTTTTGAAGAGATCACTTATAGTTAAGGTGTGGCCAACTTTAGCAGGCTGGGCCTTCATCCATGTTACTTGAGGAATTATAAAGAGAACCCGGAGTCCCAGAAGTGACCTAGGAGAGGATATTGTCATATGATGGGAGGTGGAGATTCAAACCAAAGAGCCCCAAGCACTGCCGGCAGCCAGCACCAGAACACTACAGTCTTTGGGGAGAAAGCAAGCCTCACAGATATCTTGATTTTGGACTTTTTTTTAGCATCAAAACTGTGAGTTAATAAATTCCTGTTGCTTAAGCCAAACCCATTGTGCAGTATTTGTGATAGCTGCTCTGAAAAACTGAAACAGAAGATTATCCTTAGTACTTTAATTCCACAAATTTTATTTTTATTCGGTGGCTGGATTCCATGGGTTTCTAAAATACACGTTACTTTTGTACACAAATAAAGCTATTCTCAAAAAGTTCATTCACATCCTAAGGTTCCACATTATGAACACACAGAAACAGGCTTAACCACTGGGTATCAATTTCATTAGCCTCAAAATGCCTCATTAACCCCAATTTTGCCTGCATCCTCGGCAACCTGGACCTCCCATGGCCTTGGACTTTCTGTCACCAGCGGTGTTGGCATTTGCAGTAACCTTGGTGCCCCACACACCTTGACAGCAGCTGGCATGGAGCAGCAGTCTCAGGTCACTTAAAAAGAGCAGAGGCTGTGTGAAAAAGGCAGTGTAGGGGAGAAGGGCTGCTACCGGGAGAGGAATATACAGGATCCCCAAGGGAGCAGGCAACCAGGCAGTTTGTGGAATGAAAAAGGCCCTTGGATGTTTAGAGAGGGAACCAGAACCCTACACAGCACTGCTCACTTGTGCCCTCTGAGAGCTCCATTTCCTCATGGCGTTTGTTTGTTTGTTTGTTTGTTTTTTACCGGGAGATCCCCGGGAACGAACCCAGGTCCCTCCATGTGGGAGACAGATGCCCAACCATTTGAGCCACATCCGTCCCCTGCTCATGGCGTTTTTATTGAGTAGAAAGTTGATTCGAAACTGGTGAATTGAAGTGTGTACTCCAGTTTGGACATGTTCTTGGTCTTGGTCTGCATTCTGGTGGGTGTGGACCCCTTGTAAATAAACTCTGTCCAAGTGTTTCTTCAGTTAAGGTGTGGTCCCAATGAATCAGGTTGGGCTTTAATCTGGATTCCTGGAGTCCTTTATAAACAGAGTGAAAGTCAGATGGAGAGAGAAGCCACAAGGAGCCACCAGCAGCTGGAAGTCAATGGAATCCAGAAGGGAAAGGAGAAGACACCGCCTTGTGCTTTGCCATATGACAGAAAAGGCACGGACCCAGGATCACTGGCAGCCAACCCCAGAACACTACTGTCTTCTGTGAGAGAGTATCTCCTTGCTGGTGCCTCAATTTTGGATTTCTCCTAGCCTCAAAACTTAGTCAATAAATTCCTTTGTTTAAGCCAACCCATGGTATGGTATTTGTTTTAGTAGCTGGGAAACTAGAACAGAAACCGACAATCATTTGGTCCTTCTTACAGTGACCATGGATGGTTGTTATTACCTTCGTTTTGAAGAAACTGAGGTTCAAAAAGGAGAATTGATTTGCACAAGCATACAACTTTTCAATGGCACACCCAGGCCTTGAACCAGAAATCCTTTATTTAGAAAATGGAACCTTCTTTAAGAATCTTTTGTGACAATAGTCCAGAAGGAGCTGGGATGAGCTTTTGATAGGATTTATACCTGGTTTTCACCCCATCATTTTCCAGCTTCACAGTAATAACCATCCACAGAAATTTACAGCACAGCTCACTGGAAATCTCAAATCCTGTAATATCAAAGCACTGTCTGATAAACAGCAATAATTCAGGGTTAGTCTCATCACTGTTGCTGATGTTACATAATATACAGTCAGCCAACCTCCCTCCCTCCCTCCCTCCCTCCCTCCCTCCCTCCTTCCTTCCTTCCTTCCTTCCTTCCTTCCCTCCCTCCTTCCTTCCTTCCTTCCTTCCTTCCTTCCTTCCTTCCTTCCTTCCTTCCTTCCTTCCTTCCTTCCTTCCTTCCTTCCTTCCTTCCTCTAGCACTGCTGAACACTTTTTTGTGGTGGAGATTGTGATGGGAAACTGAATTAAACAAGATCACTGCCCTCAATATGTTTAGTCCATTTGGGTAGATAACCAAAATCCAGGGCTAAGTGTGACAATTTTAATGGGGAAAATACAAAGGGCTGAGGGGCAGAAGAGGGAGTGCACATGGAAGAGCAAGGATGGTTTAATGGAGAAGATGACAGAGCTACAACTGACCAGAAGGTCAGCATTTCAACAGAGGGATTTGGGAAGAGTGGTCTGTAGGTGAAAGTGGAGGATACAGCAGTGTGACTCTGAGGACCGCTGAGTTGTAGGGTTGACGGACACCAGGCTCAATGTGAGGTGGAGCTTCTCTGCTGATGAAATAAGTGGGACTCTAGATGATTCCACACTCTCACACTGCACACCAGACCTCCAGGATCAGCTTCCATTCTGTATGAGCACAGGCACACCACAGAGCCACAAGACTCACTCACCCCTACACCCAGCCAGGAGCTCGCCCTTCCCCCAGTGTTCCCACCCCTTTGCCCATCCGTAGATTCCACCCCAAACTGGCAACAGGAGTAAAGGAACAAAGGCCATTGCCATACAGGCAAAATGTCTCCAGGGAATGTGAATGTGACAAAGTGCTCTCAAACATCTCTGACTTCTAGTGAGAAAGCAGAAATCTGAACGTGTCACATTCCTGTTTAAAATCCTTCAGTGGTTTTTCCACAGCCCGTAGGCTAAAGATCAAAGTCCCTAACAAGGCCCACAAGGCCGGCCCCTGCTACCCTCTCCAGTCCTACACTCACTCTCTCTCTCTCACTGTCAGGCCTCTGCCTGGGAAGCTCCTAGAACACTCCCTCTGATCCCATGCCCATTTCACCAAAAGCCTTCTCAGCTCAAATACCTATTCTACAGGGAAGCTTCCCGGTTCCCCTGGCCAGGGCCAGCACCTTTATAATATGCTCTCACAGAATCATGGAGCTTTCCTTCAGAGTGTTTATCACAACCTATAATGATATTCTCATTTGCGTGATTATTTGGTTGATAGCTGCTTGCCTCACAGCTGGTAAGATCCACAGACACAGGACTGCTTTCTGGTTTTGTTCACTAAAGTAAGCCCTCCATAACTATTTGTTGAACATTGAATGGATGTACCTGAAGCCTCAGCAGGCAGGCTTAGTTCCCCTGCATTTACATACAAAATGTGGTAGGGATGTGCAATTTGGTGGGGAGGTTCAGGGCTTTCATTAGATTCTCAAAGACTTTAGTTACTTTCTCCCCAACCAAATGCTAAAAGAAGAACTTCTTTTCTTAACCATTTTTCTATGTAATTTTCCATATTCTCTCACCATAGTAACCCAGCCCCAGAAAGAGTCTCATAGATAATATGAGTTTCATTTTATAAATAAGCATGAGAGGGGGTTGCTTCTCTAAGGTCACACAGGTACCATTTAAGAAGATAGTTCAGCATTTGAATCCAAGTCTTCAAATACCAATTCAGTGTACTTTTCACTGCTTCATACCTGTTGTGTGTGTGCCTGTATTTTATCCTCCTGTCTGCATCCTACCTTTCCAAATTTAATTCTAATGGCCTTGTTCTATGAAGCCTGGTCTAATTTCTCTAATTGGGAAGTTCTCCCTCTCTCCTCTGAAATTTGTGAGTGTGTGATTGTGTTATGTGTGTATGTGTGACAGAGAGAGAGAGAGGGAGGGGGGAGAGGGAGGGGCAGAGGGAGAGAGAGAGGGAAAGAAAGGGAGAAAAAGAGTCTCTCCCTTATATCACAGGTTTTTTGGTGTGTATACAGGACTAGTTTCTTTATAACAGCCTGAGTCCCTTAAAGGGAGAATCAATGCTTTATCTATTTTATTTCCCTCAATCCTGGCACAATGCCTTGGAATGGCAAATGGGTTTCATCTCTTGCATGGACTCTGGTCAATTTCTAGTCACTGCCTGGAGTGGCATGGGAAGAAGGAATTTGAGGCCTTGTCTAGATTCAGTGGGAAAGGATTCTGTGAGCTGTGAATGCTGTCTGCAGAGCTGTGGAATGGGCAGTGATAGCACACATGCCACAGAGAGGACCATATTAAAAGTGCTTTGAATGAACGAATGAGCAAATAAGTGACTCTTAGCAATTTTCCAAATTCCTACATCACTACTTTGAGTATCTAAGAGGAGAGCAGTAATTTCACTCACCCCAGCAGTGGTATCTCAACCAGCCAGAAGAAATGTTCACAAAAACATTTTTGCTTAAAGCAGCACAGAAAAGCTTATGATCATCACTGATATTATAACAAGAACAAAAAATCAGCCACAGACAACTATAGATTCCTGCTGTGTAAAGTGAGAGCATAGGTGAAGGTAGAAGAGCCACATCAGATTTTAATGATAACTGGAGCACAGGTTATGTAGGAGCCAAATGCTGAACTTGCAATTTGGGGAACAAATGTATGCAGTAGTGGTGGAGAGAAGGGGGGGGGGAGGAAAAGTGGGGCTTCATCCATTCAAAATACCTTCCTCTCATGCCACCACCGTCTCACCAAAATCTGCTCCACCCTTCAATGTCTACTCAAGTTCCTCCTTCCCCAAGAAGTCCTCATTATCCAGTCATAGCTTCTGCCAGGGAAGTCTTAGCTCTTCTTCCTAAATCATAAACTGCATTGTGACATGTTTTGTGTTGGACTCTTTTACTGCTATTTCACTTTTTTTGCATCCATGTAATTGTTTTTCTTGAAAGGTGCCAAGAGAAGGCTCCCTGAGTTTCAGAGCACCCAAAACTGACTTCAAATACTAGATTAGGCTCTGATTAGTTGCATGATATAGAGAAGATACTTTCCCTCTCTCAGTCGAGTAGCACCGCCTATAAAATGGGGATAGTAATCTTCAGTGTTCTAATGAAATTTAAGATGATAAATATTAAGTATCTGGCACACAGTAGATCTTCAAAGTAATCTTTGTTTGCCACACAACCAGTCCTCCAATTCTCATTGCTAATACTAACTAATTCTTTGAGAGCAGGAGTTATACATCTTTTATGTTCTCTATCATGTAGCACAGAGTGAAGAAAAGATAGTATTAGAATGAAATATTGAAGTAATGGATGCTGAAGGATATAAAGCGGATGTCAGCAGATTGGCCTGGGAAAGCAACACATTTTTGTTATGCCGGCTGTACAGCAGGGAATGGTGAGGACTTTGGTTAAATTTGAGAGCTTACCCCTTTTACTTAAAGAGGACAGCACTTCTCAGCACTAGACAATAGAAACTGAGCAAGCATGTGGGCCCAGGTTGCCAGGCCTCTGATTTTTTTTTTCTTCAGGGAAGCTGGAAATCGGGATTTTTATGTCAAATTTTGATATTTTCAAAGCACCATGCAGGTTAAGCAAAACAAATTTGTAAACTATTAATTTGCAAGTCTGAAAATGATCAGAGAGGCTCAAGCAAGAACACAGAGATCATCTGGGTGTTGCCAGTGCCTAATGTCTTGTTAGAATGCCCTTGGACCCCCCAAGTAGGTCCACACAGAGAGAGTCTTGCTGGAATTAGGCACACAACTCCCCTCCTGATTGTCATTTAGACTCTCAGCATCTTCCTGCCGTGCAATTCCCCAACTCCTAGAGACATTTGTTCCTTTGTGTTCGAGGATAGTTCTGAGTCAGATGTTCACAGCAACACCAAACAATAGATATGTATGGTGGTAGAGCTAACACATAAACACACACTACATTTAACATTGCTAAGAAAGTCAACCGGGACTCCCAAACTTCTAGGAGTCAGGCAGGTAAAGAAAATGAGTGAAGTGGGCTGAGTGGGAAGGAGTCCATCGAGATGGGTGGGTATTCCTGGCTCCATTCTGGAAAATCGGGTTACATAGACAGGGGCCGAGAGTTGACAGATCTTTTAAAATTTCGAGAAAACCAAGATATTCAAGCTCTGATGTGAAATTCCCTAATTCTTAAACACTGTGTGGGCCCCAAAAATCCCATCTCTGTGCTGAAACTGGCTTGTGGGACCCCTTCTATAGTATTTGATAAATGCCAAATCAGTGGCCCAGGCAGGGAGTGCCCAGAGATCAGAACAGATGCAGAACAAGGTAACATGCCCACTTGGCCTTGTGCAGGCCGTCCCCTTTGCCAGGAAGGCTCTTGCTTCATCCCTTTCCCACCCCCTCACTTTGTCCTGGAGGAAAACTTGTATTTATCTTCAAGACTCGGTTCAACCACCACCCTCTGTGAGGCCAACCCCACTCCTTATGGCGTCTCTAACACTCTGTACAAACCGCTATGACAGCACATACGTTACATTTTAATTTCCTCTTCACAGGACAGACTCCCTCACTAGGGATAAAGTCCTCCAGGGCAGGAAAAGCGTCTTACTTTTGTCTGCATTTCTAGTGCTAAATACCATGCCTGGATTGGGTTAAAGGCTCAAAAACACTTGTAAGTGAATGGAAGACTTTTTAGATTAAAGAAGAGTTTCTCAAGGTGTGATCATTATACTAATTATCACAGACCCACCCCCCCCAGCCTGCTCTTGCATATTCTGATACAGTAAATCTAGAGGTCGCCCCTGCTACTTGTTTTAAACAAATTCCTTCGGTGAATCTTAGGTTCACTTAAGTTTGAGTACCTCTGGGCTAAACTGTAAGCCCCACAAGGAAAGATGTGGTTTTCTTCACTGACAATTTTATTTCTAGCACCTGGCATAGTGCTGGGCACAAGACAGGCATTTAGCATGCATTTGCTGGACGGATGGGTGGATGGATGAAAGAATGAATGAAAACGTGAGAATGAAGTTGCAGCAATGCTCCTCAGACCTCCAACAGAAACCCCAATCTATATTTTCATACTTCCCTTTGTTTACACTCACCACAAAGGCACCAAGATAAGCAACAGCTGGTAAATAATTGTCCTCTCCACAAGACAGCCTTCCCCTCCTCTCCCCGTGTAGGCTTGGGAGAGCACTCAGAGGAGACCCCAAGGCATTTGGGTTGCTCATTCAATGACTCTGCCCTTACTGATGGCAGACAAGGAAAACAAGAAAGATCAAATACAAAAAAGAAGCCAAACTCTCATCGTGGACAGTGGTATTAGCTGATACTCTTTCTCCATCCTCCCTGCTTCCCCCTACCCTATAACTATCATTCTTCCTTGGTAATCCCCTGCTGCTAACACCTCTAGCATGAATACTTCCTGTTACACTTCCTCTCCCTTCCCTTCTCTACCCTCTGGTGGAGGGATAATGAATAGCAAAATGCCACAGAAAAAAATAAAGCAGCAGAAAAATTCTGAAAAAAATAAAGGTTTGGTTGTTTTCTAGGGATAAGACTGATGGGTGGGCAGTTAATTTAAGCTAGCCCAACTTTCAAAAAAGCACACAAAATTAAATCTGAATAAGACTCTTTTCTTGATTTTCCGTAAATGATTAGTCAACCCATCCTACCCCAAACCACTCCTCACCCTTTGACATTTTTTATTCCACCCAACCAGGATCTGTAAAAGTTTTCCCACACTAATGGGCCATAGTAGACACAGCCCCGAGGGGTTCCCTAACCTCACATTAAAGTTAATAGAGACTCCTCCAGGCAGTACCCAGATGATGGTATGGTACCCTCATCACCACATGAATTGCCCTGTACCCTCTCTGATCTTGGAAGTAAAGAGAAGAAACTAACGGTATAAACACAAGATAACATTGCTTCTCAGATAAGCCCCACAGCAGTGTTCCGCCACTGGACTTTAAGCTACTTGAGAGCAAGGGTGTTTTATCATCATCTTTGTATTTCCAAAGTCCATCTCAGTTCATGGCATTGAAGAAACATTTAGAGAATGATCAAATGAACCATGCAGATATTCATGGAAACCTGTAGACTGGTATGACAGGAATCAAGTTAAAGAACTCAGATCCATTCCATGCACCGTAGTTCCGCTGATCACAATGGACAACATCGCCTGATTGTATTTCTTCCCCCCTAATAAATAGCCAACAACCCTATTGGAGACCAAGTCTTACGCTGTGCAAGATAAAAATACCATCTTTGGCCTTAGACTATTTCCTCTTATTTTTGTCTTTTATTATCTTGTCCTGCCAGTCAACCTCTTGACATTAGGATAGAAGTTAACATCTCTCTCCACCAAGCTCTACTGTTGACAGGTAGACAGGTCTTGGCAGTATGAGTGAATACAAATGCCAGCCATTTATTCTTTCTGATTCTCTGAGGAAGTAATCTTTTTTGAGTAATAGACTCTTTTGAGAGTATGACAAAAGCTATGGAGTCTCTCCCCAGGAAATAAATTAGCATATGCATATACAGGCAAAAGATTATGCATAATCTCAGGTAGTTTATAGATACATTGATGCCCACAACAAAATCCTCCCTTAAAAGACCAACCTCTAAGCAAAAAAGAATTCAAACGTATCTGATAGCTAAATACCTACTCAGTAGTACTCTAGTTCCCCAGTTCTGCTTTCACAGAATACAATTCCACAGTCAAACGTTAGCTCTTTTTTGAGGGTAGGCAGTAGACAAGATTTTCAACCTCAGCATTACCAAAATGCAGAATCTCTATTTATTTATCCACTGGGCCAGCCCTGGGCAAAATCACAGCTACAGTTTGAAGCACTGAAAGTTTTTCTCCTTGGGTGTTTTTCACGCCATTGCCTGACAAAACCCTGAAAACTCCAGATCACTTCTTGAGTATTTTCAGTATAGCTGATCAGGTTCCATAAGGATTAGTGCATTTAACACCGTGGCTTGGAACATGGGCCTTGGGACACAAGACTGCCATTTACTTCCTGGGTGACCTCGCGTAAGTTACATAAGCTGTTTCAGCCTCAGTTTCCTCATCCCAAAAAGGAAGATAACATATAATACTCTGTAGGTTGCTGTGAGCATTAAGTGAGCTAACACATGAAAAGCAAATATATTGTATGGGCTATAGTAAATGCTCAATAAATGGCAGTGAATATTATGATAGTTACCTATAATACTTATTGTAGTTTTTGACAAGCAAAAAGTCTTCAATAAATGGAATCTGATATACTTGTAATTCTTGTGAGTGGTCTCAGGGATAGGGAGAATTCTGAATTCTCATTTTGAGCCTTCAGAACATGTTCAGTTCAAATTATTGAGAGCTCACCATGTGTGAATATGGGAAAGAAATGAAGGAAATATGGTCCATGCACATCTCAGCAGTAGCCACCCAGTCAATAGTGGTACAGGAAGCCTGTGATGCCAATTTTATCCAGTTTCAGGTCTGAAATTGTTCTTGCCCATTCAGCTCACACTTTCATACCATGAATTTCTACTTGAGCGTAATCTCTAGAGGCAAAATGTCTCTACTGATTAACTTTTATGCTTTCATCTGTCATAAACTAACAATCATACAATCACATAGGTTTCCTTTTCAATCTTAATTGCTAGAAAAACTCAGAACCATTCTTTGTTATCCTCACTTTGTGATGCATTCAATTCAAGTAACCAGAGATTTATCTATCCCTTTTCCTTTGTGAGACCACTTCTGTACTGCTTTATGCTCAAAGGCTAGCCTACATACTGTGTCTTAAGTAATCTCTGCAAACCCTTTTGGAAATGTTAGGGTACACACTTTTAATAATTATTCATCATTTCCAAAAATGGGAAACCAGATACACAACTTCTCACCTATATTTTTTATTTCAAGCCACAGAGATGTTTTCCCCTTTTAACTTGTGGACAGGAAATGGCTAGAGCATTTTAGACCACAATCTCCAAAGTAGAACCTTTAATTCTACATCTCTCTTAAGTTTCCTATATATGTAAAACTCTCTTAACGGAACCAGAAATCTTCAGTGAGGTAGGGGAACAGTTAACCCAAGTCCCTATCACGCTGGTATTTAAAGTTAGATGATAGTGAAAAAGCAAGCCCATTCCATGCAGCATTGTAAGATAAAAAATACCAACTGCTGGAATAACTCAAAAGCCCTGGAAATTTTTCTTGGAGGGCTTTTTCTTACGAAGACAGATGACGACGCAGTCATTTTTGCAACACCACCACCTACCCACAGGCCTTCCTTTCATGGGTGGCTTGCAGAAAGAAATCTCAGAAATAGAAGCAATTACTTACATCTATAGGTCATCTCGAAGCTGTCACTGATGTTCACAATATCAATCTGGGGAAGCAGCTTTGGGGGCTCTGTGAGTTGCGACAAAGCAAATCTAAAAGCAGCATGTTCCTGTGACTGCTGGTTTGGAAATAATCCCCCTATGAGAAAAGAAAATGCAACATGGTATCTCGGCTAGAAGCAGGTTGTAGACCTTCAACAGTCCACCCCAGATGGTCCTTTTTCCTCTCCCTGTGCCAAACCCCACTGGTTGCAGCCTTTATTGGATGGGATGAGAATTCAAATAGACTCAGCTGGATGCTGAGGTTTAAACTTCTACAGATGAGTTTTTAAGTGAGATGGGCCTCCAACATCTATCACTCTGCTCAAACATTTAATTGTTTATCCCTCAACTCAGCTCAGGTCAGGGAAAACCGGAGAGTTGTGCATTTCTCTTACTCTCTCTTTTGCAAACCACCTAAGCAGCCAATGCTCTTGCATACACATAAATCCTTGCTGTGTCTAATTTTTGTTATCAGGCTTATCACTTATCACAAAGTCTTACAGGAATTAGGTGCTTATAAATGTTGAAGAGAGACGGACATCTAGCTCTGGGACCCATGGGCTTCCCCATCATCGTAACTGTTTGCTTTAGTCCTTTGGAATTTAGCCTAGCAAAATAGATATGCAATTTAACTGATCCATCACCTCTAAGGTTTATTACTCATTTCCTCTTAAAACTCTTGATTTTCTGCACAGTGTTTTGCTTCTTCCTTCACCAATCGATCCCAGCTACTTAGGAATGACTTGTTACATAAGCGATTATCACTGTGAGTATTTGCATGGTAGAAAATGCCTTTCAAAAATATGGGGGCTTAAGAATGTCATGAGAAGATGAACATTTTATTCTTATAAAAATCACAGTAAAGGCGCCTGTCAGGACTCCTGTTCTAAGAATGAGTAGGGGGCTTACCTTTGTGTTTACTGTGGATATGTAAGTGAATTAAAATACATTTCTGTGAATTAAAATAGCTGTTTTAAGAGACTGAATCATAATGAATGTTTAGACAGAAGTTTATCCCAGATCCAAGAGGAATCACATCCCCAATGTAATGATCTAACTTATTATACAGTAGTATGTGTTTGTTTTTCAGAACCAATAAATGGATTGCAATGCTTTTGTTAGATATGGTACAAGTAAAATCAAGTACTACCTGATAGTGGTGATATTTTCAGCATTTGTTCTACAATTTAATATTTCAACCTTTTATTTGAAAACTAAACCAATGCAAGTTTTATCCATTGAACAAGAAAGTTGGGGCTAAATTCGACGAACAGTCTGCAGGGATACATGAGCAAACATATCATATACATGCACACAAAACCCCCCTGTGCATTTATACCCATGGCGATATACAGAAATATACTTGGAGAAAGCCAAGTCCACGTATCTCTACACAAGCTTTTCCACTCAACAAAGTGTGGGCAACACATAAGTGCAAACACATAGACAATGCCAAGCCTAAGAACAAATGATTACGCATGTACATAGGCCCCCATTTTAAAGAATAAGTACAAAAAAAATGTGTTCTTGATTCTGATGCTCTGCCCAGCTGACCACACCCCAAACACTTCCCTGTCCCTTTCCTCCTCCTCTGCAATGAATGAAAGGGGTGGGGGGAAGGGAGGTAGAAGGCTACAGGCTGGGCTGAGGGGAAGTGTCTCCCTGAAAGGCAGGAAGTTTTGCATGCAAGACACTAACAGTACCGACATGTATTTCAGAATGCAGCTTAACAGGTGTCAGAAAACAAAGCAAGTTGTTCCGTGGCACGCCAACCTCCCTGAAACCAGCTGGCTGGAGAGGCCAAGAGGAGCCGGCTATTGTAGCACATGTGTGCTCAACGAAATACCACCTGCACCATAAACACAGGCTCACACAAAGAATACAAACTACCCTCAATGGGAACTTTCCTTAGTGGAGCTATCACCCTGGGAGGACAGAGAAAACAGAAACCAAAGCAACCAAGATACCTCCAAGCAAAGCAGTTTGCTAGATTCCGGGACACAAATAGCAGTAAAATGTGAGCCCTCCTGGAAACGTTTTGTTATTGGTGTTATTGCTCCTATGTGTTTTGCTTTTCCCTATTACTATTAGGAATAGTGAAATGTTTTACCTGCCCCATAAATTGAGGGTGGTGGGGGCCCTTAACAGCACAAAAACAGGGAGGAGAAATGGGGAACAAAAAGCCATGTAGAGTGTTGAAACCTCCTACAAGTTGAGAGATTGGAGCCTAATGATGGGGACAACTAACAGGAATAGGACAGTGTGTGTGTGTGTGCATGTGTGTGTGTGCACGTGTGCACTCAAGGTAGACAATGTCTTCGTGGACAGAAAATCTAAAGGAGGGGCAATGGAAGGAATAGAGAAAAGGCAGCAAACAGCAAAGAGAAGGCACCTAGGGGAGTCCAGAGCAGGAGAGCAAGCAGGGCCCCTTGCCTCAAAGTGGGGGCCGTCTGGCATGATTATATTGGCTGTAACAAACCCAGCACCCTTCCCTCCTTCTTTCAGAGGGTCTCTTTCCCCTCCCCAGCTAAGAAATCACTGCCTTCCTCAATTAAATATCTATGTGCATATTTAATTTATAACCACACACAGAAATACACACACTACACATATTTATATAAATAAATGAAATCAGGCACCATCTACCAAGCAGTGGAATTAACTCCTTAAACACCCACCACCTCTCTCCTTGCTACAGCCTGATTATTATTATTTTTTCCTCCAAAGCAGTGGCTCCTCCATTTCACACACTCTTGATTGGAGTGTGTATGTACCTGTGCGCGTGTGTGCACGCTTTCCCTCTGCCCCTCATGTGATTAAGACAATCCCCCTCCCCACGCTGGCAGCCCAAGTCCTCCTCCCATCACCGCAGAGCTTGGATGGCCAAGCACAACAGCCTGTTGGGGGGGGGGATGGAGGGGGTAGGCACAGACCACCCCCCTCCAAACTGCTGGCCAGACCCAGAAAGTCCCTCCCCAGGCTGCCCCTCTCACTCACCGATCTGGATATTGTTGGGGAAATTGGCACCTACTACCGCGCCTAGGAAACCGATGCAGAAGAAGGCAAAAATGTGCTGCATATTCCTTTTTGCATTGGCGAAAAAGAAGTCCAGGTCCAATCATAGATTTGGTGTCCCCCCCACCCCCTTCCCGTTATTCCTCTTGCTGTTCTGCCCCTTCTTCTTTTCCTCCTGCAGTTCCTTCCTTCCTTCCTTGCTTGCTTCCTTCCTTTCTTTCCTCCTTCCTTCCTTCCTTCCTTCCTTCTTCGAGGTTTGTGGGTTTCTCTTGGAATCGGAGCACTTAAACTGCAGCGTTAACACCAACTGACAGCCAGATTAACTGAGCACGGAAAAGAGAAGCCCGTCCTCATGCTAGCTGGAGCACTTGCTCCCCCTCTCCCTCTCCTCCAGCAGCCTGCCTCTCTCTCCCTCCCTGCTCTCTCGCTCTCCCCCTCACACTCGCGCAGGCAGCAAGCTCTATGCTAATACCCACGGAGCCTGCTCCGAGTTCCACAGCTGACCTCCCCTACCTATCACCCCCTGCCTCCTCGTCCTCACCTCATCCTCCTTTCTGCGTGTGTGGATGGGTGGGGGTGGGGTGGGGCTGATACTTGGAGCTCGGTCTCAAAAGGGACAATCCTGCAGCCCCTACCCCCCTCCCCCACCTTCGTCAACTCTCTATCCTCTTCCCCAACCCCCCAACCAGGCAGATGCTGGGAATGTGGGTTCAATGTAAGTCAGTAGGTGGCAGGGGGTCCCCACAATAGTCCTAGATCTACCGCTGCTTCATCTAGGTCACTTTTTCTAGGAGTGCACGGGCTGCGCTGGATTTATCTCTTGCACTCCACTGGCCCAATTATTCCTACAACTAATTCCTGAGGGGGAGACCCTAGAAATCCCTCCTAGAAAATTTAAAGGAAAAAAAAGAAAGCTTTTTCCCCCCAACGGGAGGAAGACAGAAAGACAAACTGGAGCGTCTGAAATAAGTGGCAGGTGCCTGGACTTGGACATTTGGCAGTTCCTGTCTACCTTGACAGGCAGAATTGGTGGTCTCTTTTAAATCCTAGGCATTTAAAATGTCCCCCCTTCCTCCTTTCCCTGCATTCCACAGGAGTCTATAGCATCAGAATCTTGTGGGTGTACAATGAAGGCTAAGGATACTTACACAGAGCAATTACATGAGTCATTTTGCAGGGATTCTAGTGAGAGGATTCAGGCTTCTTTCAGTTATCTCTGGATGCTGGTCATGTCTAGTGTACACTGGAACTCTCCAGACCCTCCAGGACCAGAGTATCCACTGTAAATGACCTGTAGAGAGAACAATTCTGTTCGGGCAAATAGTGTGGGTTGCGAAGCAACAGTGACTAACAGCCACAGAGCACTTCACCATTTATGAAGCAACTTCACAGTATTTTCTTGCTCTATTCTCACGCTTGCACTGGGAAGTGGCTGGGACCCCCATTTTACAGATGAATAACTCCAAGGATTAAATCACAAAGGTGGTGCCTGGACCCTGGACCCTCAGGACTTACATACTTGAATACTCTGGGCAAGATCGATCAATGGATCCACTGCCCTCACCAGGCCTCCCACCCAGCAGAGGATAATCCAGGAAAAGGAAAGTGCACCCTTCCCTTGGTTGAAAACAGGGACCCGATTTTGCTTTTCCACTTCAATAGGCCATTTTAGCCAGAGACTCCTCGCTTTCACCAAGACTGTATGATCACACACCCTTGCATGGCAGCTACAAGGGCTGGGATTTGCAAGTAATATCTGTGTTCTATGGAGACGTCCCCCACTCCCACCCCCAAACTAGGAACAGCTAAACATGGAAAGCGGATGCTCTATGATGCACTGTCATATACTAATTAGCTCAAGGGATGCTTAAAGCTAATATATATATTCACCATTTACCATGTACCAGGTACTAGGCTGAGCACTGCACATGCATCATTTAACAGTACAACAGGCCTTGTGGTAGGTAATCTTTTTCCTGTTTTACAAAGAAATTGAGGCTTAATAATTTACCCAAGGTTCTACTGCTAAGAAGGAAGAGATTGGGAATGTGAACTCAGGGAACTCTGTCATCAGGTCCATGCCCTTTCCCATTAGCCTGTAACAGCAATAAGAACTGGGCAGGGACATTTTAGAGAGAGTGTAAGCATCAGCTGGGGAGGGGAGATGTGGAGAACAGAATCAGGAAGTACTACCTCTAAGGTCCTTGCCAACTTTAAGAGTCTGTAATTCAATGATTCTATTTCATAATATAATATCTCCACTTGCATTTTCCATCTCTTACTATTTTGGATGGTAGCTGGGGATCTTTTAAGTTCACTGAGCTTTGTGCCTAGTAATAATAATAATTAGGCTGTCACTGAAGGCTTCACGCTTCTCTGTCATCTTTCAGGGAAGATCTCAAAGCCCTTTACAAGGATTAATTAGCAAAACCTCAACACCCACCTATAATAGGTAAAAATTGGTTTGCTTATTTTGTTTGGGGGGAGGGAATTTAAAGGAGGAACAAAATGGATTTTCTATAAACATTATAAATCGTATAGTCAGATATTCTTAAAGCATGCCTCTATGTCCTGCCTTGCTTAAATATGGTAAATGGCTCACTTTGGCATATTAAATAAACAGTTGTTCAATGATTAAATCAACATGGAGTGAACAAGATTGGTTATCTAGGTCAAATTTCATGTAGGTTCAACTGTTTATCCCATTTCCCTTCAAAATTCCCTTCAGTTTAAATATTGGTGGGGAACCTCCTCTGTGTCCAATGGTGTCAGGTCCTAGGGGGACACAGAGAGGAAGCAGGCACAGTTCCCACCTGAAGGCAGGTGAATGTAGTAGAAGAGGAAGAGGCACCAAGTGACTGCCACCCACAGCACCATGACAAGTGTTCTAATAGATATGTAAACACAACACTTGGGGAGCAAAAGAGGA